>VZRV01008982.1:851998-1078117 GCA_013398115.1 Falcunculus frontatus
CGGGCGGGGGGAGCGGGAGCGGCCCCGGCCCCGCTCGGTGCCCGCCGCAGCCAGCGCCACGCCCGCGGCCCCGCACGGCCCCGCACGGCTCTGCACGGCCCCGCACGGCCCCACGGCACACTGTCCGCACTGCCCCGGCACCTGTGCCCGGGGGACAGATCCCGGCTCCCAGATCCCGGCTCCCAGATCCCGACCCTCGGCCGTGGCGGGAACCCAGCGGGCGCCCTTGGCTCAAGCTCGGCCCCAGGAAAGGCCTCGGGAAGCTCTTTTTGCTCCCAGGTTGCAAACTCTGTACACCTGTGCCCCAGAAATAGGTTTTGTTCCAGAGAATCATGGAGCGGTTTGTGTTGGAAGAGACTTTACAGATCATCTCATTCCAACCCTGCTGCCATGGGCAGGGACACCTTCCACTGGACCAGGTTGCTCCAAGCCCCATCCAACCTGGCCTTGGACACGTCCAGGGATGGGGCATCCATGGCTTCCCTGGACAACCTGTACCAGGGCTTCACCACCCTGACCCCCCTAATTTTTTTCCTCATATCCAATCTACACCTACTCTCTTTCAATTTGAAGCTGGTCCACCTCGTCCTGTCACTACATGCTCTTGTAATAGTCTCTCCTTATCTTTTCTTTAAGTTCCTGTCAGGTGCTGCAAGGCCACAATTAGGTCACCCTGAAGCCTTCTCCAGGCTGAACAATCCCAATTCTCTCAGTCTTTCCTCATTGGAGAGGTGCTCCATCCCTCTGATCAACTTGATTGCCATCTTTGGAGGGGAAACAGGGGTGACACAGTGGGATTTGTTCCGAGGACTGGGCAGAGCCAGAGAGTGCAGGGAAAAGGGGCAGGAAGGGACCTGTGCGAGGAGAGCAGATCATTCCTGAGCAGACAACACGACACAGAACCCCACGCTCATCTGCCTCTTGGCAACAGGACTCGGGCATCAGCTTTTACATGAAGGTCCTCATGGTAATGCAGAACCACCTGCACTCCATCATTCCATGCCCTGGGGATTGCTGGAAGAGCACAAAGCTTCCACATTCTCCCCCAAAAGAGCACAGGGAGCTGAAAACTGCTGTGCAGGTGTGTCAGAACAAGAGTTAGAGATGGCGCAATTTTTAGCACAAATTCCCAAACTTTTGAAGACTCTTAGATACTGAGAATGGAAGTTTTGAGCTTCATGTATGAAAAGGGTAATGTGGCAACATTGCTTATGGTTCGGAGCAAACTTGTACCGCTGTTTCTAGTCCTGAGGTCTGTTCTACCCAACCAGACTTAGGAACAGAACAATCATATGGGGAGAACTATTTAAAGTAATAATAAAAGTTAAAAAAAAAAAAAAAAAATCACGGAATGAGTATGAGAGAGGGGCACCAACCAGTTTTTTGTTTGCAAAACACCAACACAAAATGAAACCAAAATATATCGTCTTTTCCAGTTTTCATATCCCTAGGCATTTGCAGTACTATCTGTGCCCGTTGCACTGAGTAAAACCACACTGAACTTGTTTTTCCTGGTTATCTTTTATAGACTTCCTTGTACATGGGGAGAGACCACAAGCTGGAAAACATGAAATTCAGTTTTGACTGAGCACTGGAACAGGTTCCCAGAGAACTTGTGGAGTTTCCATCCTTGTAGGTAACCCGAAAGCATCTGGATATGGTCCTGGGCTGCCCCTTGAGCAGGGGCTGGATAAGGTGAGCTCCTGAGGCCTCTTCCAACCTCAGCCATTCTGCGAAAGTGCCACAAACTTTTGGTTGTGCCCAGCAGAAATCTGTCTTAAACAGCCCATGAAAACATAAGGAATCCATACAGGTGTAGTTAAGCCAATGTAAGTATTTCAGCAACAAGCTGTAAACTTCCCATACAGTAATGGCAGCTTTATTATTTTAGCAATTACAGAGTTTCCGTTTAAGATTGGGGATTTAAATGGCAGTACTTTATGTTAACAATAAAGTATTGCCAGACTGGTGTGTAATTACAGGCAAATATAAGTCTGCTACAAAGTATGGATGACAAATGTATTCTAGTAGCAAGTCTGCAAGGGAAATGAAATTCCAGCAAGGATTGTGTTGCTGATCAAACAGTAACAGCTGCTGTAGCACTGCTGTCTCCTCTACCTCGTGTTACAGTGGGGTACAGGGAGCTGCAGAGAGACAACAGGACAGGCTGATTGCTGGATTTACTCCATGGACACTGTTAAAATTACAATTAAAATTGTGAAGGACAGTTTTGTCCTACTAAGTTCAGTGGCCAGTGAGGGATCGGGTACACTGCCTCCTGCCAGGATTGTATTCCCTCCACAGCTGAATTCTGTTAGTGGGGTGCAAGGCTGCTGTTGAGGGAAAGGAACTCAGAAAAATGGTAAAAGTGGAAATAATGGGAAACAAAGAGAAGCTCAGGACTCAAAAATTAGGTTGAGTTGGAAGGGGAGAGATCTCTTTGGTACCAAGGGGGCCTGGGTAATTTATCCCAATGAAAGAAAACCAAAAGACTTCATGTGAAGGCAACTAGCAGCATAGATAGTTTTTTGGCTGGTCAGTTGGTTGGGGTTTTCTGGGGGAAAAGAAACACTCTAAACTGGTATTTGCAATATTTTACATTGGAATGTTCAATAACAGCAAAGACTGTAAAGATCTTTGTATCAGCAGCAAAAAAATAAAAGGTCTCAAATCCTTTAGGCAGGCTGTTTCATAGTTCTCCACTGAAGGACGTTTTTGGGAACAGATAAGGGTCGGGATGATAAATGCATGTTTACTCTTGGTCCCTTGCACACACACTGAGCCAGAAGGCATTGTAATGCTAAAGAATTAATAATGATCCCATACATTTCTCTTCTGCTTACAAGGAACAGTGTTAATTTCTGGCTTTAAAATCTATAAATAATCTGCACTGGTTAGCTGTGAAGCTGAGGAAAAATCCATTAAAGCACCGAATGAAACAAGTCACTTGTCACTCCTGTCTTTTGGACCTTTCCCATTTCTACTAATGGTTAGCCAGCTGCTTTAACACAGAGCTGAGCTTGAGGTTTAAAGGTGCAGAGCTGTTTTAAAGGTGTAGATTTTAAAACTCATTGTTAAGGGAATTACTGGAACCTCACTGGATTTAAATCCTCAGCCAGTCCAGCCTTGTAGAAACAGCACAGCCCTGCTGAGAAGTAAATCATGATACTTTCAAAATGCAAATGAAGCCTCAGCTTAGAAAGTAATACTGTCACTCCAAGAGTGGAGAAACCACAAAGCACAGTCCCAGTCCTTGTGGGACTCCTGAGTGGCTCTTTCTTGGAACACTACTTATATTTTGCTGGTGTTATTTTTCTTGAAAAGTAAAAAAGCGTTCAAGCGAAAGCGGATGCCCGCAGCTTTCATGTACACTCTGTGTTTTCATTTAAAGATACAAAATGAAAAACTAATAATTCCATGTAGGTGTTAAATCTCTTTTCACAGCAAAACATTAAAATTAGGCTCATCATTCACATTATTCCATATTTAGTTCCAAATTCTCAGAGGACGCCATATTGACTTTAAATCTACTAATGAAGAAATTCCCATGTTCTTTTACTGTTCCAGTGGAGGTGCTTCACTACTGGCTGACCATTCAGCAGTAACCATACATTGGACTACTACTACAAATCCCTACACATTTAATATGTGGTTTAGAAAACTATTGTTTTCTTGTGGATTTGTCCTCCAAGTCCTGCAGTTCTTACACAATTGTTTTCAAGCTTAAATATTCCTCGTAGGAAAGATGTATTCACAATTTTTAAAGTAACACCGTATTGGAGAAATGGCATTAAAAGTTGTACAGGTTAAAGAAGAGCTCAACTAACAGTGCACAAGAACTGGAGACTCTTCAAAGGTTTATGTATGTTCAGGCATACAATATACTCACAATCTGGTTGGTTTTTACCAAGAATATGATCAGTAGAGTGGTCAGAAGATACCTCCATTCCATGGAGGTATCATTTTTGATCTTACAATGAAGTGCAAGACAAAGTCATTTCTGTGTATAAATAAATCTTCCTCTGAACAAAGTCATGTACAGCTTCTAGGTGTTTTGAGAGAGAGGGTGGTTGGAAGGAGGGAATCTACTATCCACCCAGAGCAGGGTAAGCATTCCAGAGGGCTGTTCCCCTTTATATTTTAAAATAAGTTTTAACTCTCAAGACACTGTTGCTGCACTGTGCTTTCAGTGGCGGGGTGATTACATGTAAAAATACAAACAAAAAAAAAGAGGTCCTGTTCCTGTGTGATCCTAGAAGATGAATAAGAAAATACGTGTCCATGTATAATTCCGAAGCACTCCATTACCAAGAGTAAGGGAACTTAGATTACACAGATAAATTCTGAAGATTTAATCTTTTGAAATCTATGGCCTTAAACCATCCCCAGCCCCAATTCCTCAGAGTGATCTAACTTTTCTCAGGGCTGTGGATAATACTCAATCATCTTTTACAGTAAACTCTCACACCCTCACAGAATATTCTTTCAAAGAAATGAAACCCAAGGAACACTTTATGGATCCATTCACATAGGAGACACTTATTTCCCAGCTGGTGCATTCTGTAGCATGAAAAGGTAATGATTAAGCCAAAGTGACCACAGGAGAAGGCACTTTTTTCACTGTTAATGACTGGCTGGAGAAACCGAGGACCGAAGAAAAAGCCAGACAGTCATTAACTGCTGAAAATTCGTGACCTAAAGGTCATTATTACTATTATAAAATTGGAAAATGAAAAAGTAATTATTTTCTTTGGGTTTTTGTATGTACTAAAAATATAAAATTCCAGTCTCTGTTGCTGTGGATACTGGTCTGTAAGGTACTTATCTATCCCATTCTGGCAGGCTGTGCCATGGATAGATCTGGGACTGGCAACCCTTCAGGAATGTGTGCCAGACTGTATTTTCCTTCTCCAAATTACAGGTTAAACGTGCCCACAGAAAGTCAACAGGAACCAGGAGACGCTGCCAGTCGGCACCATCTCTCCTCGGTGAGAGCAGCAATTCCCCCACCCTCGCCCAGCCTTGTCTGGGAGCTGCAAATGACTCTCAAACGTCGTGGCTTTCGGCTCCTACCCTGATGTACACCATTCCAAATCCTGCTAAATACCATCTTCTGCACTCAGGCACTGTGCTGTTTTCCATGCTATAAACTCCTTTCCTGAGAGGAAAGTAGGGAAGGCTCTGTGTGAGCTGACTCGTGCATGGACTCACCTGTAAAAGGCGTCCTTCAGGTGCCATTGCCACCGTCTGCAAAAACTGCTCTAGAGATGATATTGCTCTTGCAGCCCAAATGATCTTTATTGCTACTACCATCCACTGATGGCTTCAGCCTATATATTTTCACTCTAACTGGAAATTTTATTTGAGATTTGCCCTTTCCTTTTATAAACCAGACTTTCCCCTGGCTTTTGACAGGCATTTTACTAATATGAGTCTAAAGGTAGCTTTACGTACATAGATTTTGCACCACCGTAAGAATTTGATTCCTTCTGTACTTCAGATGAAAAAGTGAGTTTCTTTTGGCAAAGACTAAAGTCTTTTTGTAACCTTTGGGCTTCAGTGTAAAATACCATTACTAGACACTGCCTGTGATTATGTTATGGTTTAGACAGATCCTCTAAGTAAGATGGTATTAATGACCCTTTTTCACAATAGTTTCATATTGGTTTTCTATTTTCATGTCTGTACAGCACTGTTCTGTCTTGAACCAGCATTTATGTCTCATACTGACGGGGAAAATGATCCTGCAGCCCTTTTCTGCAGAGACCTATTCTGCTTGAGAGGTTCACACAAGTAATGTGGGATAGACACAGAAGGAAAGGAGGTCAGCTACTAAAAATGCAGGACCGCATTTTTTCCAGAAAGGTACCTCCACATACTCCCACTTTCCTTTAGAAATCTGATTTTAGCGAGAGTCTGGACAGGCTCCAGCGATGGTTCTTTCTGTTTTGGAAGGTTCTGGACAATCAGCAGCTGCAGGAATGGGATTGAGTGAAGACAGTCAAAATTGTTTAAAGAGATGTTTTCATGACGCATTGCTTTTTAATTCATACTCCTGTCATATTCCTTCTAATCCCTTCCAAGTCTGGTTATATTTCAGTATAAAGTGAGTTTTTAGAAAATGTTCCCAGGACTCAGTGCTCACATCTCACCACTTCAGAAGGCAGAGTTTTCTACTTCTAAGGAAAGTCACAATCAGAGATGGACCAGCTGCTCTTCTGAAGAACATCAACCAATATGAGCACATAAAATCCTGTTGTGGAAGGTGAAAGGGAGATAACGGAGCAGGAATAATCCTCGGAATATTTCAGAAAAGTGCCTTCCTCAGCTGTGAATTGTTAATAATCATGTTTAAATTAAAAGAACGGAAAATGAATGCTGGAACTGCTGGCAAGTGAAAGTGCTCCCTGATCTAAAATCCTTCACTATGCTCTCTGAACCTCTCTACTCTAAGTAAACCAGACATCTTTATCCTTTATGAGATAAAAATGAAGCTGCACCTGGTCTGCTCTAGTAGGTGAATTAAAAAACAACAACAAAAACAACATACAACAAGCAAATGTGAATGGGAAGGAGTTACTGTGACCCAGCTCCCAAAAATTCATACAAGGGGGTAACTGTGATAGACCCCTACAAGAATTCTTCTAGTTTTTCAAAGCAGGGTAACTCCTTTTATCTCACACAGCATAGATGATTTGCATTCATCTTTGTCCCACTTACAAAGAAGGTGTTCCCTCAAAATAGAAAATGGCATAGGAAACTGATAATCCAAGATGTGTATGAAACCTCAAGGGGTTTCTTGCTTTGCTGGTATTTTCCACAAAAGCCTGAGCAACATCTATTGTGCAATAATATTTAACATTCAGGGGAATCAGGATCTATTTTAACGGGTGATCAGAAAGAAGGGCCCTTACTAGGCTGTCCCAGAATTCCTCATAACAAAGAAAGCTTTGTTTCATAAAGAAATACCTTGCACTGGAATACCCTAGGGAAAGCAGAGTTTGGAGTTTTTTTAAACAAAGACTGGAATGTTCGAGCTCGAGGTTCCCTTTAAGTACTCTTCTAACATGAATATTTTTAAGGATGTTCTATCAAGTTCATGCATGAAATGTCACCCAGCCGTTAGTATATTTCTATGCAAATACAGCTGTGAAAGCTAATAACTGAAATCTGCATTTTTTCCACATTTCCAGCGTACTAAGCAACTTCTCATTCTTTCCTGTTTTGTAGCTCACATTAGCCTCTTGTATCAATAAAACAAAGCTCAGGTTATATTGCTTCCTGCTTGAATTCCCTGCAAACATCAAAGGTGGACATTTGAATAAGCAATTTAATGTATACATTTTTATTCAGTTCAGTATACTGATTTTCTCCTGGTAGGAATAAGAATTCTGCAAGACGACTGCAGAGAAACACACCATTCAGAATATGAATTGGAATATTCTTTTCAGTGAGGATGGTGTGATATTACGATTACAATCCTGCATATAATCAGATTTCGATGCTTGTACACACAGTCTGGTATTTCTTTTCCTTTACAAGGTTTGTATGCAAAAATACAGCAATCCAATATTTGGAACATGCACTGTCTGCAGATACTACACAGTCCAAACTGATGAAAAAATAATGTCAAGGAAAATGAGAAAGTGTCTGGGGCACTGCAGCATACAAACTTTGCTAAATTCGTCAGAAGTAGTTTTACTGTTCTGAAGACAGAAAATATTGCAAAACCAGTCCTTCCAGAACAGTGAGAGCAAACAGGGCTTGTGTCCATCCTTGTATTAAATGGTGGACTAAAGATTGACTCTTTGGGAGCTGTAAATATTTCTATAGTCTTTCAAATTATCTGATATCATACACACAGAATTTCTTCCAAATGGCTTATATTTTCCAAATTCCCTCTCTTATTATTTACCAGTACATATTAGAGATAATAAAATAGAAAAGATAAAATAGGTGGAGATTTTATTAGAAGCAAAAGGTGGCACTACTGAGACTATATCACAGTATTTAAGGAACATAAATATAAGGCATAACCTTCAGTTTTTATCCAAAAATGCAAGAGAGGAAAGACCACAAAGCAAAGGAAGTCTGAATTTTGTTTAAAGAAAAGCTACTGCACTGGGCTAAAAGAAATCAACCCAGTGCAGTAGCTCAAGATTCTGCTTCAATAGTTAACTGATTGGGAAATAAGCTAATAGTGCTTTAGATAAATTTTCCGTGATGATAAGTGATGAATTGACACATTTCTTAACAAGTAGTGACAGTTCAGTAGACACCATTATCTGTCCTGCCTCTGACCTGGAGGCACTATCTAGAATCACAGACTCATGGAATCATTTAGGTTGGAAAAGACCTTTAAAATCATCAATTCCAACCATTAGCCCAGCACTGCCAAGCCCACCACTAAGCCATATCCCTGCGCAACACATCTGCACCTCTTTTAAATAACCTCAGGGATGGTGACTCACCACTTCCCTGGGAAGCCAGTTCCAGGGTTTGACAACCCTTTCAGGAAAGAAATTTTTTCCTAATATTCAATCTAAGCCTTCCCTGGTGCATCTTGAGGCTGTTTCCTATTGTCCTATTGCTTATTATTTGGGAGGAGTGACCAACCCCCACCTGGCTACAGCCTCCTTTATGGTAGTTTTAGGGATTGCTGAGGTCACCCCTGAGCCTCCTCTTCTCCAGGCCGAGCCTCCCCAGCTCCCTCAGCTGCTCCTCACCAGACTTGTGCTCCAGACCCTGCCCCATCTCCTTCCTTGGACTCACTCCAGGCCCCCAATCTCTGTCTTGTCATGAGGGGCCCAAAACTGGACACAGCACTCGAGGAATGACCTCACCAGTGCCCAGCACAGGGGGACAATCACTGCTGGCCACACTATTGCTGGTACAGGCCAGGTGCCATTGGCTTCATGCCCACCTGGGTACAGTTGGCTCATGTTCAGCCCCTGTTGACCAGCACCCCAAGGGCATTTTCATGGTCTCTCCAAAACTTACTGAAATCACTCCTGACAGCTCTCATGGGTTTAGTTTGTTTTGGGGTTTTTTTGACTCTGTTAACCAGAAGGATTAGGACAGTAGCCATTTTTGCCCTCAGACCATGTAGCAAAATGAACTCAAAGAGAGGTTGGACATAGCAAGGTCTCCAGTGGACCTCAGATACCTAAATGCGGCTTTACAGTCCAAGAAATCCCACAGAGTTATTGCTTACCCTGCAGGGCTGTCTCAGTACAAGATCTCAAATACCATCTGTGTTCAGTGTGGAAGCTGCCAAAACCCCATCCACAGAAACCGTGGAGCACAGTGTTGTTAACTCCCATCTTGCTCTGGAGCAAAGATTGAAAAAAGACACCTCCATCTCACTCTGACAGCCTGAAATTCTCACCCCTGGTAGGTGCAGATATAAAGCTCCTTTCCAAACATAGGCCAAGGGAGATTTCTTTCAAAATCCACCAACAAGACCAGGAGGACACCACAGTGATGTCTCCCATTTTTCACTGATAAGCTCCTCTCTGGGACCCTTGCCTGGCAAGTGAGGTGCCTGGCTTTGGTTCCCCATCTGCCTGAAGGGGTTCAGCCCTCCCACTCTGCACGTCCACTTGTAAAATCCTTTTCTTCACCTCAACACACGTAATTTCCTCTAGTCAAAACCCCCAGGAGAGGAATGCATCTGTCTCCTTGTCTCATGCTCAGTGTATTACACTCCAGATGAGTTCTTACTGATCACTTGTGAAGGTAAAAGCACAGCAAGTAACCAGGGTACTGCAGGGCCATGTATTTCTTCCACTGAGAGCAAACTACTTTGAATTTATTCATATTCATAGAGTCATAGAATGGTTTGGGTTTGAAGGAACTTAGAGATTATCTAAAATCACCTCCCTCGATCTACTGACCATGCTGCTTTTGATAGGTTTGGCTTTCTGGGCTGCAGGCACACATGGCCGGGTCATGTTGAGCTTCTCATTAACCAACACCCTCAAGTCCTTCTCTTCAGAGGTGCTCTTAATCCATTCTCTGCCCAGCCTGTATTTGTGCCTTGGATTGTCCCGATCCATGTGCAGGATCTTATTTTAAGAGCACATACATAAGAGCAGTCACTGTAAATCAGCAAATTTGCAGAACACTTGTTATTCCTCAGTAATTTCTTTAGGGGTCTGTATGCTAGAGAGAAAAGTATGCTCAAGTGGGAAGTACAAAATGTAAGTTGCAATTAGAGTTACTCTTAAATACTCAAATAGCTCCAAGGTTATATTTTCTCTGAAAAATATTCTCAGTGAGTGTATTTGGTGCTCTTGCAACACATGACATGTTTTAGCTTCTTCAGGGATTTAGTTTTTTAAACCTTCAGATTTTAAGACAAATGGAAGTGGAAAAAAAAATGTTTACATATGAATCCCTCACTTTAATTGTTTTGCATTTTGGGGTTTATTTGATTGTGGTCCTTTCTCAAATAGCAAGATCAACATAAATGCCATGCTTTGGAAGACTAAGAAGAAAGAAATTTTAAGACTTCTGTCTTAAAATTTTGCCTAAAATGGCAGCTATGTCTTTGAGATGCTGTTTAATTAACATCAGTGAAAGACTGTCAGTAATCAGTATTGCTGAGTGGTTTATTTACTTGGAAAAAAATATGGGTTTCAGTATGTAACTTTCATCATTTAAGTTTAGAAGTTTTGGTACCAGAGATATAATTTGCCAAGTTATCTCTAGGCAATTAAAATACATTCTATCGTTTAACCTTTGGATGATGTATAAATATGCATAGACACTCCTACAAGGCAATTTGTCTGCCAATCTGGAAAATGCTAATGCTGTAGTCAATAAGTCAACAGTCTGCAATGTTAAATTATGAAATCAGAAAGAAGTGCAGTCTGCATTCAATCCAGATATAAAGATCCTAAGGATTTCCAATTTTCTGTTGGGACAATAAATTTCAAAGACGACTGTATTCTGCCCCAATAATCACGATCTGCACAGTGTGTTCAGGTATTGTTGGAGAGATTAAAACCACAAAAACAGAGCGGAACAGCTCAGCATCAGATAATCACAAGCAATTCTATGTCAGCAACAGACAGCTGGAAACATATGCCAACAATATTGTAAAAGTGGGAAAATGGAGATTTCGTGACAGCAAGGACGTGGGTTTCATACATTAAGCTAAATCTCAACCCAAAACATTGGAATCGTTGTTCACAAGTACCAGCTCTCTGTCACAGTGTTCAGAAAGTCTACCATTTATCATAAAAAATGTGCAAAGCGAAATTAAGCAAAAGAAAGTATTTGTTTCTCTAATATTTTGCAGGTTGAGCATCTAATGATTTCAGTGTTATTATCACGGACAAAGAGATCAGGATATTTTTTGCCAGATCAGCTGGAAGAGCTGTCCAGTTATGGACCAGACTAATGATTTGTGAGAATCTTGTGTGAAAAAGCAGTTAGATGGAATTTTATCTACAAATATTTGTCTAAAGATTTTTGCTTCCAAGTACAGTTTAAAAGAAAATGAACAAATCTTGACATAACTTGAGTTATTCTGTTTTTCCCTTTCCCTTGAGTTCCAAGTGTCCCTGTTCTTCCCTGATACTCATTCCCATCTGTCCCTGCTTTTGTCTTTCACTTTTTAAAATTAAACATCTACTAAGAGGTAAGTCCAAGAATAAAGGCTGAAAAAATCCTATTATTTTTATTGCTGTGAAGCAGAAGAGAGAACAGGGAAAATACTTAGACTTGCGCAGCAGAAATTAATCTACCTTTCCACTGCTTTCTCTCAGAGTGTCCCTTATAGACCCATAAAAACCTTTTCTTTCTCTTTTCTGTAGTTGACCATATAAAATCGAGATTAAAAAATTCAAGGCTCTTAAAAACCCCAAGTTTCCTATTTTCACAAACAGTTCTCAAAAAACCCTTTGTATATTGGATTTCGTATAAAAACGGGAAATGGCTTGAAAATATTCATGAGGAAGTAAAAACCGTTCAGACGAGTTCACTTCCCCTGCCTGTGAAGAGCAGTTTCAAAGTGATGTTTTATAGAGGTGGTTGGGCCTGAACGTTTTCTGATTTTATTTATTGCTGAAGCCCTGCCTTTGTATCTCAAGTATTTTGTACTGGGATCTCACCATGATTCCTGAAGCTGTGACTCTCAGGGAGGGTAATGGAGATGAGTGACTTGTGAAGGAACTCGGGCCCAGGTCCCCGAGGTGTTTGTGTTTTAGGACTCAGAGCCTGGCACAGATTGAAGAGCGATGTAATGCTGGAGGCGCCGATGAAAGAGTTTGAAAAACCAACGCAATAAGAGGCGTCAGCGGGGAATGGCAGATTGATTGCAACAACTAATGCCAAAAAGTTCTGAAAAGAAGAGAAATGTAGTCTGAGTAAAAGAAATAAAGAAGAAGGGAGGGAGAGGATAGTAAGAGCTTGCATGCCCCCGGCAACTTGTCTGCGGATCGATGTCTATCTGGGACAATTAATCGAGCAATTCTTGTGACTGGTTTTTTACACTGGTGTGTGAACCTTGATGATGCTGTTCAGTCCAGATCAGGAGGTTGGATTGACAAGATCTACCCTAAAACTCAACTTACTGAAATTTGAGTGTCTTGATGAAGCTCATCTTTTGGGTCAATGGCAGGCCAGCACCTCCAGATGAGAGATCACCCATCGATTTAGGGGTAGGAGGACCCTTCCCTCCTGAAGTGATTATTGGTTCCTCAAATACGTAGCACAGACTGGACACGTGTTTTTGGTGTGGCTGAAGAAAGATAGGGTAAGCTTTAACCTACACCTTCTCCTTCCCCCCGAGATTAATACCACAGTTTATGTGGTAGCTTTTTTAAACAGACAAGAACAGAAATTCTAATTTTGGGATGTAGTGAACCACTCTGAGTCACAAACCTGTCTGAACAGAGGCCCAAAGCCAGCATACCCAGCCTTGAGAGGCTCACAGAGATACAAAGATGATACTCCAGCCCCACAGAGCCCATGCGCAGCACCCATCTGCTGTCGCAGTGGGATGTGGCTGCAACAATCCTACATCTGATGATTAAAACCTGCTTTAACTCGTGTTTGGGGTCGCTACCATGCAAAATCCATTACAGCAACCTCCATGTTCCTCTCCAGCTGGAGAAGAGCCCATCAGATCGGCACTACTGGAGGAAAACTAAAGCCACATCACGGTCTCACCTTACCCAGGCCAGAACACTGACTGCTGCAAAAAACATGAACCAGGAGTAAAACAGAGTACTGAATACATTAATCAGAATGATCACCGTTGCAAGATCTGCTAAGAACAAAGAAAACAAATCCAAGGAAAGTTAACACTAGAAACCATTTGCAAGGCTGCACGAGTCAGCTAATGAAATAACTGTCAATTGTAGACATAAACCTTTTGTGCTTTCATACAATTTAAATATAAAGTAATTTGCATTCAGGTATCCAAGTCTCCCTGAAAAAAAGATTAACAATAGGATTCGCTTTCTTTCTACAACCTTTTTTCTCCCTCCCTTCCCCCCAGGGGTGGCTCTGATAAGGTCACCTTATTAATGCAGATCTCTGTTTTTCAGAAAGCAGCCAGGAGTTTAACTGTTTCACTGTGAAATGATCTATGAGATGAGAACAGTCCATTTTTTATCCTTGATTGATCATTTCAGCATGTATAACAGCAAATCCTAAGGGACACCACTCAAATCCCTGCCTCAGAATGACCTAGAGACTCAGCTCTGAAAAGTGTTGCGCTCCACTACACAATCCTTCAGCGTTTTTTCTTAACTTCGCATTTTCCACTGAACATAATAAAGTTGCCTTGCATCATTACAGTTCTCTATAGAAAAAAAACCCATCTTATAAATAAGTAAAAAGTTTTAACGGCTGAGAGTTGGGTGCCACTACAGCCGGCTGAGGAACTGAGGCATCAAGCAGTTAATGCCTTTTCCCCAGACACAAAGGCAGGAGCAGGTCTATGATCTCAATTCAGGTGTCACGGCTTCTCATTTCCTTCCCTGGCCACCAGACACCTGTTTCCCTGCTCTTAATAGCCTGTGATGGGAACTGCCTGGTGCCAAAATCACAGGCTCTGGCTCCTATATGATGAGTTGAAAATAGAGCGATTGCCCTTTATTTTTTTCAGTTATTTACTGTGTCTAAGCTCTATCTCAATTCCATTGTTGGGTTATTCTTCCCCATTCTGTGCGCTTCCAGCCAACTAATCTTCATTTTGCTTTTTTTGATGACTTTATGCTGACATATATAGAGACCTTAAATAAATCATTACGAATATAAATAGCAATGGCTGGATTACAAAGGATTCTGGAACACTTGTGATAGTAAATTAGCAGGCAGGCAAACCTACAGCTGCCAGCAGCTGATGTAATATTTTAGAGAATTGTTTTCTAGATTGCGTAAGGGAGAATTGTTGTCCTTTGAGCTTCGTTCTCAGTTTCTTTCAATCTGTCAAACAGTTCAACAATGTGATGCTCACACAGAGTTCACAGAGAAACAACTTATAAATCACAAATATCATATACACAGACTGGGGAAAATGCAAGTCTGAGACACAAGCTGGAATTTAGGAAAAAAAAAAACCTACAAGGAGGTTGCTAAAAGCACCCCTAAACAGACTTTACATCCGCAGAAAGAGCTTCCACATCAAGGAACATTTGACACAAATTTCCCCCTTTTTCCTCCTATCCTTTCTTCATAAACATTAAACTCCAACAGACTATTGTATTATAATGGTGCAGCCTGTAAATTCCTGTAATCAACTGATGGAGCAACATTAATTATGGAGACTTTGTACAGGCCACACGCATCTTTACATCCCTTTATAAAATGCTGACACATTCCCCATCTAAAAGGGATTACAATCACAGAGGATGATCCTGCAAATGCCTACTATTGAATGTAGCATTTGCTATCATGAGTAAGCCCACTGAAGCTACCAGAAACTCACATGGCCAGACAAAAAGCTCTGATTCACATATATGACTAACAAAGATATTCAGACCACAACATTTTCTATCTCACTATGCTTTTGCAGACTGAGATTTAGAGGGTTGATGCTTTCAGACTTGAGAATCAGGCTGGGACAGCAGGCTGGCTGTGAGATGACGCAGGTAAGAGGTGCAAAACCAGATAGTGGTCCCCCTCAGAAATAAGCTTAAAGAAGGAAGACAAAATTTGTGAAGCTGTGTCAGGAAGGCATCAGGTATTTGTGTTTAATGATGATGAAGTTGGGATGGAAGGGGTACTTGACGTAGAAGGGATACAAGAGATAATAGCAGAGATGTACTAAAGACGAGATTTGGATTAGGTGGGATTTAGCCAGCAGGGACAGAAGGCTCAGCGCTAATATCGAAAAGATGGGGAAGCAATAAAAGGATTCAAAGAGCAAGAGGCTTAGTTGTGAGCAGCAGGAGAAGCGATTCTTAGCCAATCCATTGCACTTTGGTAGTAGCTGTTGCTCCAAAGGCAGCATACAGAAGGTGGCGTCCACAAAATGTCCCATAAAACTCCCTGATTACAGCCAAGAGTCGGGTTCCTGATCCTGTGCCGGTTTGGCGAGCGAGTCTGTGGTGTGAGTCATGCAATGAAGCAACCTTACAAATACCTTATAAAAGTAGCTCGTGTAGTGAGCATCCTGAGCTGGAATGCCCTTGAATTGAAAGGAATACTCGGTTCCCTGGCACAACATGTAACTGCCTTTCACTTGTCTCGTTTGTAGAGCGTGATTTTAGTCTTTGGCAGCGATGAGTGGCACATGTTGGAGGTGTTTTGCCTAAGGTGTGCTATTTCATTAGCTGAATGTTGCTTAACAAAGTCTCATCATTTCAGAAGGCACACTATAATGAATTATTTGCAAGTTATCACTGATGGATACATAAAATCTACTGAAAGCATCAACTGTCACTCAGCAATAGCATGGCCTGAATATTTATTACCTTTTATTTACTTTATGTCTATTCTATATCATGGACAGGTAAGAATTCTAAGACACGTTAAAAATCATTTCCTCTGATAAACATCCACAATGTTAAAATCAATCTCTTTTCATTCCCACCCAAAACAAAGCAATTCTCTCTCCTCCTATGCCCCTGTATCAGTAAAGGCCTGAGTTTCTCTCAGGAAAGGGAGAGTTCTTGCTACAGTCCCTGGTGTTGGCCAACTCATACCCTTCCACATGCAATAAAAATCTCCCTAAAAACTCACCATTAGCATGCAATGATCCAAGGACAGAATCAAGCAAGAAAGCAAGATTAGTGTAACAATGATTAGCTTTGGTGTAGAGCATTATAAGGTCAAATTTCTGGTTGCTGGTCTGGGTGACTATTTTTACAGCAGTGTAACTGAGAAAGGGGCTGCTGACTATTCTCAGGTTTGTGTTAAGGCTCTTGGTATGCCCAGTGGGAATGAGAGCCTTCCCAACAGTGTGACGCCACACAGGGCTGGCTTTACCTTAGTTTTCCAGAATAAATTCCTGCCTGTTGAATATTAAAGATATACCTTCAATCTCAGGCTGTGTAAATACTGATTATTTTGAAAATCTTATACTCTCCAAAGCGATTTTTTTAAAGGCTGTTAGTACATTACTGAGAGATGGGGGTCTTTGGGATTACACAGTCTATGCACAGCAACTTTGGAATGACACACAGGAAGAAGTATGTCTGGCAAATATGTAAAAACAACAAAGACAAAAATATTTTTAAATTCTTGTAAAATACAACTTGAACCACGAACATGTCCCTTTCAAGACAAGGAATGGACGGTTGTCTTCAATTTTGCTTTTTAAAGAATAAACTAAATGAGAAAGGGATTAATTGAGATCTTAAGGTAGTTCAGAATAATTGTAACACTGCAGCTAAAGGGTTCTTACTCTTCATTTTGCAGCAACATGAACTTCCATAAACATGGGATAACAAGTACAAACCCGGGAATGGCAACAGCTCAGAACACAACAAGGCTGCAGATGGAGAGTGCTCACAGCAAGCTTGGATCATGAAATATAAAGCCCTCCTGCAGAGACAAGGGAAGTGGAATGGGCTGCACTTTTTGTAATAAAACACATCATCTGATTCACGTTTCTATCATCAGGTTGTTTTTTTGGTTTTGTTTGTAATTTGCATGACATAACCTGAATTGAGCCTGGATTTCATCTAAGTAAATAGACTAATTTTTTTAATGACCTTCACCTGCTGCTTATATACTGGTCTCTTAGGTCCAAAAGGGATTTGAGGATAAAGGAAAAAATAAAACCAAACCAAATCAAAAGAACAAGCCTAACTGGATTAAAATAAATAAGCCTACATATACTGTCCTCAGTTATTGACAACTCTTTGGATTATTACTTTTGAATTGAAGCTGACATGCCCCCATGTGATGCACTAAAGCAGTTTAAAGCCGATCCAGTAATTTAAGGGCTCAACTCTTTCTTTAACATAAAACTAGAGTGTTTTGATTTGTTGGAACTCAGGCAATTAGTAATGATACATTTGCTGACAGGTCTTGAGCAGGAACAATCACAAACACTGTACACTTGGTACAAGATTTATTTGTCAGAGTGCATGCTTTTTAAATCTGAGTAAAAATGGATTTTGTAAACTGATTGAGATTAATTAAAGGTATAACTCGGGGAAGGAAAAAAATGACTCACTGCACATTTATTTTCAGATCATTTTTCACTAGAAAGTTTGCAGGTCTAACGAGCAGAAGCTACTGACACAGCGTGCAAATGGTTCTGCTTTCACATCAGAGAGAGGGGTTTTTTTCTCATTTTTCTTTTCTTAGCTTGTCTGAAACCAGGTGTCCAGTCTGTGAGGTTCCTGCCAAGGCATCAGGGAAAAATGTATATTTCTGAGGAGAAGCTGACCTTACCTACTTCAGGAAAGAATAAGAGTATGATTCTGGAAGGTCTGGGAAAAATAGTCTCTGTATGAAATTTCTCAGGAGTCAGGAGGCAAATATAGAAGAGCTTAAAATATAAATTTGCTCATGTATTTTTTTAATGCTTGAGTCTATAAACACCAAAGAAGAAAAAGAAAGTGATGTAAATTATATGGGCTTCAGCAAGCAGTCACAGGCTGCAGTGTCCCAGTGCAAGCCTATGGCTTCAGCCACTTCCCCAAAAGGCTTTTTGTACAACTGCAGCTTTTATTGTAATTTAAAACAAACAAAAAAAAATGAAACCCAATATATTTGCATTTCAGATGATTCAGCTGTTGTAAATTGATTCTCCAGGAAGGGGCTGAAGTGACACCAGTTTACCTCATGCAGATCTGTCCCCTATCAGTGCTCAGTAAAGGCGGGTGCAGCTGGTGAGCGGGGTCCAACCTTTGAATCCCTTACCCAAACCCCTGCTTTCTCCCTGGAGAAGCTGGGGAACAGCTCTCATGCAGCAAACACCTTTCACACAGGTGGTCAAGACCCCTCAGCCCCAGAAGCAATAGTGCCCTAATACCTTATAGCAGCTGCAACCTGATTTTTTTCTTGCAAGCAAGAGCAGACATTCCATCCCCTTCCTGAAGGAACATTTTCTGTGGGACAGGGAAGTTCAGCGAGGTAACTTGGAGGGGTGAAAGGCTGGAACATGGTCCCTGGGACACATGCAGTGGGAAGTGAGTGCCAAACCAGCCAAAACATGACTGGTTCTCTTATTATCCAGTGTGAAACCCAGCAGAGATTTCAGGGCTTAATATGATACTGTGAAACATCAAAATTATCCTTTGTGTCCTGACCTAAGGACAAAATATTATTTGTCAAAATATTGGGCAAAACTTCAGTGTTAGAATGGGCAGCCAGAAACAAGGTAAAAGGACATATTTTTAAATGCAACGTTGCTCCAAAAGTTCCTTCAAGTATTTTTACTCAGTGTTTCAAAGAGCTTGTTAAAAGAGAGACTTCTCAAAGTCTGCACCATTTCCATCCACGCCACTGCCCCTGCTCAAAGGGGCAAGTCCTCAAAGCAACACGTTTGAACAACAGAAATGAATGGAAAGTGAAAAGAAAGCTCAGTAGCCAGGGCTGCAGCTCATGCTTGGTAATTCTGGTACTGCTCTCCTGGGAGCACTCAGCTCCCAGCCAGCATCTGCAGAAAGGGACTCTTGCTACCTTCCAGCCAGGCCAGAAAGGATAATCTATCTGAGTGCCTGTGAAAATCACATAATCCTTTTCCATCAGGATTAATATCCAATGTCACACTAGTCTGATACATACAGGATGAAGTCTGACACTTCTTGTTATAAAGGTCACGCAAGGAAACAATCTCTGCCATCCCCAAAGCAGAGCCCATAAGTGACAAATTTCCATTCCCCCTCTGTGTGCGTTAAAGAGGCAATCTTCATCATCACCATTTTTATTTATTCCTGGGAACAATTTCCACCTGGTGAGCCTAGAGCCTGCATCTGGGTAGGTTTGTTCCAGCTGCAGCAATAGTTTAATCAGAGTAAAGCTAACAGCAGCATCCCTCCTTCCCTGTGTGGTTCAGCTGCTGCCTGTCCCCCTGCAGAGATACCTGTTGTGATTCTTGCGGGAGAAAAATGACCCATTTTCAGGTACACACAAAGAAGCATTACAAAATAAACCAAACTGCTGCCTGCACTTCATCACAAGTTACAGCAACCTCATCACCTGCAGAAAATGTGTTATTACATATATGAGACAGATCATAACTGGAAGTTGGAGGCTCAATAGTCATAAATTCAGGCACAACCAGTAAGGAAATGTATTTTTCCTCATTCATTTTTAGCCAGCAGTATGTGAACAGCAGTTTGAAAAGCTGGTGAAGCAAGGAGGCTTGGAACAACTACAGCACGTTCAATCGACATAAGGATGGGATCAGGTCTTGTTATGTATTCATCTGATTCTACCTTGTTAAAATCTAATCCAACTTGCACCATCTTCAAGACCTGGAGCAGGCCCAGAAGAGCAAATCAAGCTTTCCTAGATGGCATAGAGCAGGCAGGTCCTGCCTTTTGGGATTATTAAAAGATCCCATTTTACATCTTAACCCTGCAGGCAGAAACAAGTCTGCAAGTCACCTTACATGAAGAAACGAAGGAAGGTGTTACATCATTAAAAGCTAGGCTAGTATTTCTAAGTGGAGGCACACACATTAACTAATTGAATCACTATCTTCTTATCTTGGGGAGCCAAGCTGCTGTTACTCCAGATTAAAGTGCAAATGTTCACCATCTTTCAAATAGTAATGTAAATTTGAAGTTGGGGACTAACCTTTCTGTAAACTTTAACTGCTCTCTCTGCTCTCCAGGCTTGCAAACAGACAGTGTTATTATGATTGCTCAGACTGCTGAACCCAGAATGTCTATCCATACTGGTATTTTGCCAATTTTTGCCATCTTCAGCTTCAATGTTTTTTATTTTTTCCTAACAGTTCAATATTTCATAAACAATGTACCTTAGGAAATAATAGTTATACATACATCTTACTGATAGTATAGGCATCAGCTTACTAACAGCCTTTCATAGAGACCAAACAATTCATAATAAATTACAGATTTAGGAAATAAGTTATCCAGACTGAGTATCCTGTTCCTCCCCCTTCATCATTTTCAGGGATTCTTTCACTGGTATCAAGCTGAAAATACCACAAAAAAAAATTTGTAGGACAGGATTAAAATTCAGAATAAGCATGACAAATTGGAGAAAGAGCCTGATGAAAAAATGGTGACAGATCAATAAGGACAAGGTTATACATTAGGAATACCTAACTGAACAAATACAAGCTAGAAGATGACCTGAGAGAGAGATTTTGTAAGAAACTGTGACATGTCTTAAATCAGAAACTCAACGCAAGTCAACAGCATCAGACTTTACAAATGAGGCAAATATGAAATACAGGATTTGATCTGCCCACTCTGTTCAGCTTTTATACAGCCTTAGCTGGAGCAGTGAAGAAATTGTTGTGCAGGGAGTCCAGGGCAGAGCAAGGACTTGTACAGAGGTGACACACGGGGGATGGCTGGAAGGAGTGAGGTTATTTGGCTTTAAAAAAAGCAAACTTCAGGTGTTTAAAAGTCTGTTGTGGAAAAGGAAGGAAATTATTTATTCTCTGTTGTGGAAGGGGTAGAAGCAATGGACCTCTTAGTTCAGCAGGGTCAGTTTGGTTCAGACACCAGTAGACTGCTCTGACCTGAGACTACAGAATGGGAATGGGGATGGGGATGGGGAGTCTCTGTCCCTTGAGGTTACAGAAACATCCCCCAAGCATAGGGTGTGTCTCCTGGGCTTGGGCTGGGCCAGATGGCAATCCAGAAATCTCCTGGGACAACTGTCCAAGACTTTGTGGCACAATCTCTGGTTGGGATGACATAAGGGTGCTAACACAAAGGAAACAGCTTCCAGTTACACTCTTCTTGCAAAATTCCAGAATTACACTGTGTATTCCTGAGCCCAGACACCTGGCATTTCAGGGGAGAACAAAAGGACAGAGAGATGTTTGCTCCTGTATTTTGCCTGCAGCAAACCCGAATACATCACTGTGCCACACGGCCATGCACGTCCTGCAGCATGGGAGGGTACTGTCACATAACCATCGGGCAGAGGAGTTAAACAGGCTCCTCTGGACACCGCTGGGCTTTGCAGGCAGTGGAGTTAAAGACTGCTCAGCAATGTGGTCACACCAGTCACAGGCTGGGAATGCATCCCAGGCTTGCTCCCGTGGGAAGTGCAGGTGTACCTCTTATATGAGAGAGGCTGCTCCAGCAGGAGCAAACAGGAGGAATATAAGCTTGTGGACTGAAACAATAAATTGCTGTCAGATGTGTCAACTATTCCTTTTATTTAGTCAACAACAATCCAACTCAGTATATTTGCTTTGAAGGAGGGAGAGAAAAGCTGGCAAAACCAAAACGAACTCTGGAGGGGAAAAAAAAAAGAACCTTTTTAACGTTTTTTTTTTTTTTTGTGACCCATATTTTTAAGCATTTATTCACATTGAATTTTTAAGGGAGAGAAATACACATAATTTGCACTTTGGGATAAGTTGAAGGTGTCCATGCAATTTCATGGATGGCAGAATACCAATTTTGCTTAAATGATAGAGTCCCACCACATGTCTCTTATTTAAATGACCTGAAAATAAGAGATATGAAGGCATAAGCAAGAACAGAAAATGAACCTAAATATATAAAACTAGTGCATTGTGTGATATTTCCCAGTGTGTGTTTCACTGTGAGCACCAAGCCCACTCTTGGGCATTGTTATCCCTGGCATTAGCCCCCTTCGCAGTGGTCATCCTCATGACAGGAAATCCAGAGTTCTCCTGGGTGTGTAAAAAACAGACAAACACTTAGGGAAAACTCCCGACTCACTAACAAAGGCAGGAGATGGAATTTTTGTTCATAAAACCCATACTGTGCTGGAAGAGCAATATAGCCCTTCTGTGAGACCCACGGCACAATAAAAGCAGCAAAAGCTGGATGCCGTCCAGGATTCCCATAGCATTTGAAATGTTGGCATCACAAGAATTTTATTTCTGAGTTGCAACAAACAAATGAGGACAAAAAAAAATATAAAGAATTTTAGAGTGAGGTGTCCTGAGGACAATAATACCAGATTTTGTTTTCAAAAACTGAAATATTTAGGTTTTGTATCATAAAAAAAAATATTTTAAACTTAGCATCATTCTGTTTTCTCTCAACTTCATCAAGTCAACTTTGGCTTCATCCACTTTAACTCCTCTTCCCCTATTTATTTGCTTTGTTTATTATGCAGAATAATTTGTTTATTATATAGAATCCCAAGATTCTGCTGTGTCCTCTGTCACTTTTCCTTTTCCCATTTCTTGAAGGAACAAATGGTAGCTAATTTTAATACATTTTTCCCCTCCATCTTTCCCACTAACTACTCTGAAAGCAACTGTCCATCTGAAATGCCACAAAGCCTTCAAAATCAATGTTCTTCACATCTACTTTGCCCAGGTACTGTCTCCTCTGAGCTTGTACTCTCACATCTTCATGAAAATAAAAAGCCTCTCCTGGTTATTAGGTAACACCTGACTTCTGAATGAAGTTCCTTGACATCCATATCAAACTGGGGTGTTTGACTCCCAACAGCACCCAGGGTGCTGCTCTAATCTAGGAGGTCACTGTCTTCTTGGTCTTTTCGGTCCCAGGCACACGTGTCCATCAGCTCCTTGCCAGCCCTTAATCTGAGCATGACTCTACCCACACATCCTTCATGCAAATAACTTCTTCAAAATACTTTTCCAAGAAAGTACATCAGTATTAGTCTAGAGAAATAAATGATGGAGGCAAACATATTTTGAAAGTTCAAAGTGAGAAAATTTACAAGTAGAGCTCTACATGAAGTGTAACCTCCTCTGCTTGGAAATTTAATCATCACGAAATTCTCTGGCACTGTGTATCTTTATTTATTATTCTTATGTAGGAGCTCTTCCTGTTTCCACTCACCTCAGTGGCATCTGGGTGGGTTATGAGATCTTAACTTCCACTGAGAAGAAAGCAAATGTTCATTTAGCATCAGCCAAAGTGGCAGAGCACTTGTGTTTTCCATGGCATTGTCAGTGCATAACTCGTTCCACCTGTTCAGGGGCCCATTCTGTTGTGTGGCAAGTGGAATCCCACTTTCAGATTGGATCATTTCATGATCACGACACCTTTCTGATTGGCCCGGGGGCTAAACCTGTGTGAGCTCTGACTCAGGATAGGTAAGACATGAAAGATGGTGCCTCACTCCCCAGCCAGGACGCTGCAGTCAGCAGCTCTCAGAAATGAATCAGTGGCTCATTTTTTCCTGCTCATTCTTTATTCACTGTATAAGTGTTTAATAAAAGCTTTAAAGTAGTGCTTTTATTTTGCCTAATTCTTTTTAATTTTCCTATGCTTTAATTAGCTGCATTTAATTCACACAAAATAAAGTATTAGGTTTGTGCTTTCCTTTGGGCCAAGTCATAGTACTTCCAGGAGTCATTAAAGTACACATGGGCCCAGCAATGTAAACTTACTTGTAATATTAAAAGGACTATTTAACAAGAGCAGTAACTGTTGATTTCCTTTCCAGATTTGTCACAGTTCAAATGCTGAAGGCGAGTAAATAGTATATTTCATTACAGACATTATTCTGACATTTGTTCAAATAATATGCTTTGTTTTGTATGACCTTAAGAAAAACAAGTGCCTTACTTCAGAGCAGGATACGTCCCTTTGACTTTTAAAGAGCAGCAGATTTCAACATGGTTCAGTACTAAGGCATCCTTGTGCAATTCCACTGTAATTAGTTCTGAGTTTGGGGGGCTTTTTGAGACTTCTTAGTTTACTTTAACGATGTCATCTCTGTGGGCTGCAAAGTGGTTGCTCTGGTCATATTGGGAGGAAAAGTGTGTTAAGCAGTGAACAGTAGGGTTTTCAAGTGTTCATTCCACATTCTGAAATAAAGGAATGCATTTGGTAAAGCCACCCTAACAACAGCACCGAGCATTTCTGCAGCACTGAAATACCCACCCATTCCTGGGATGGGGAAAGGTGTAAAATCTAGAGGATTTGTACAAATATAGATGGGCAGTTCAGAGTGAACTAGGACAACAGAAACGTCCTGTTAGGCAGTGCACAATGAGCGCAGAAGAAATTTCATATGCACGTTCTCTAATTGCTCTGAGGGAAAAACAAAATAACCTAACATTGACTAGTCCCATATAACCGAGAAATCCTTTCTCCTGAATTTCCTGCTGAAAAGGGAAGCGTGCCTTGACTGTGCTGCTGTTGCTGAGTACATTAACTGTGGTCCTTGCACAAAGCCCTGGTCCTGCAGTAGCACTCCCTGTCCCCAAGTCAGCACGTCCTCTTTAAAGCAAAGCGAAGGAGCAGCCCACAGCCCGAGCGAATCGCTCAGTCATACCGAGCACTGCAAAGCCACCCAACAGTAACATCCATCACGTTATAAATATCCCATTCCCATTCTCTAGCAGATGGAGCACAGCACTTGCCTCGCTAATCAGCAGAATATAATTCACCTAAACTCTCAAACCGAACACATTCTCGCAAGAGGAAATTACTCAAATTCACCTACTGTTTTCCTGAAGAAGTACAAACCGCAGAGGGGAGCGTATGCCTTTGCTGACAAAAGCTCAAAGGAAAATACTGAAAATTAGGGAAAGACAATAAACAGAAAGCCCCATATGTTGTGGGGGAAAAAAAAGAATAAGCTGACGTGCTTACCAGCTTACCAAAATATAGATCTAATTTACTTCAAGAATTGAGGTATTTTCTGTGTTTTAGTTTAAACAGGACAGAGAAGGTGCTGTGAGGCAGATTTTTGAGCTATTTAAACATAAAACTTGTAAAAAATTGTACGTTTACCAGTCTGAGTTGCATTTGCATTTTCTGTTCACATACCCTTAGAATGTGCAGCAACTAAAGGTGGGCAGCAAGAAAGGAATGTGGGGAAAGGGAAATGAAAGTAAGTTAAAAAAATCCAACACATCAATATTGTTGATTTGGAAACAAAATGAAAGACAAACCCAGAAAGGTCCAAACTCTGAAAACAGACTGCTAACCACAAAAAAAAAAAAGGTTTCATGTGGAAGCTTCTTTCCTGTTTCATCCCAATTTTCAACTTTTCAATGCTACCAGTTCATTCCATGGGGTACCATTGTTCTTTCTTCCCTGGATTCTTATATTTCTGTACCAGGTGACACCAACAGGCACCTCTCAGATGTTCAAGAGAGTAAGTGAGCACCTCAGTTCTTCCTCCCCATGATCAGCAGCTGATATTTCAAAATCTCCTCACCCAGGCTTCAGGACCCTCGTGCAAAGAGAAGTCATCTAACAGTGATAATTAAACCAGAAATTTCTACCCCACTTTGTGCAAAATGAGACAGATCAGGAAGGAGCTCCCTGTAGGTACTGCTCAGTGTCATCTGATCACCCCCTATCTGCTGAGACAAATGAATTTCTAGTAAAAATCATGAACTGCAGAAACATAAAAAATGCCTGCAAGTAGAACTTTCCTAGAAGTGCAGAAATTGCTTTTGACCTTGAAAGGGAAGTATTGAGAGCAAAACTGTATAAAATTCAGAAGTCAGGAAAGAGCCTGATTTGAGGAATCCATACATCTTAGTGACTGGCAACTTTACAAAATCAGCATTGTAACAAGTGTGCCCACACGAAGGGCTCGGTGGCAGCCTTCAGTGTGTGGTCCTTGGGAAGAGGAGGGAATTCCACCAGGAGGTGTGCTCAAGGCCAATTTACAGCCCTGTGTAAAGGACATATTTTGTTTAACTGAAAATATGGTACGAAAAGCATTACCTTGCCTTATCCAAGGGTCTGCTTCTCCTGCAGTATTTAAAGGAAAATGCCATTCTGCCTATTGGCTCATAATCTTACCAGGACTGGGAAATTAAAATGACACAGAGGTCTTGTGCGTGTGCACGTACACTCTTACCTGAATTTAAACCTTTTTGTAAAACTAACATGAAATTTGCCTGTTTCACAACAATTTCTGTAACAATGCAGTTCTCTAATCCTGTTTATCTAATCTTGATACAAATAAATTTAAAAAAAACCAAGAATAACCTGATGCTTCAAAAGAACCAATTATTCACAGACAGACAATCAGGCACATTTGAACTGTGGGAAACCTTTAAACTTTTGAAATGAGAACAAGCTGAATCCTCCTTTAGGCAGCCTGCAGCTTTCAGCCAGGCTTGAAACATTGGTGGGATAGACTGCCACCAGACTGGAAATGGCTCAGAAAGAGCTGGAAAGTGGGATGCCAAGAGAAAAAAAGGACTGCACAAGGTGGGGAAGAAAGGTCGTGCTAGTGTTGGGGAAAGACCAGGAGAAATTTTTGAGAATGTTTCTCTTTGCACATGAGCCATAATGAGCTGGGTGTAAAGCTAAAGGGCCAAATTATGTATTATGAAAGAGTTCTAAATGACGGAACATATGCGTTAACATATTTCAAGTGATATGTTTTAAAAACATTATCAAGCTTTTATGCACATGTTGCATCGTTCAGCTCCTAAATTCTGCTGCGAGATCTGTGGGAGGAGGTAGCCTGCTTGCTTTGATTCCCAGCCTTCACTTTGTGTGCTGCCTGAACACACTCCCAAATGTGCTTGGAGAACAAAATTAACCCCTGATGTGCAACCACACAACACAGTCATGTGGTATCTGCTTGTTCAGTGAAACAAGGAGATCTGTGGCCTATTGCTTCATCACCAGATAAGTCAGAAATACCTGCACTGCACTTATGGGAGACCCAGAGACGGCTGTACAGGTGCCCTTTTTGCCTAATTGCTGTAGAGATATATTAGGAAATAACATATGTGCACAGTAATGTTTTAAGGCGTTTTATATTTATTTTCAGCCTCTTTATATGCTCAGAAAGGAAATACCCCTTTCAGAAAGGCATCTGAAAGCACAAAGGGCAGTGAATGCTAACCCAGTCCTGATGTGCAGTTCCTTTTTTGCTCAGTGCACCCTCGACCAGACTGCTCAAAGGCAGGAGCACTCCCCTACAAAAACACTGCTCAAGCTGATCCTAAAGCACATTGACACACACACCTGGTATTCATATTGAGCATTTCAGCATCAATTATGGAGATCAAGGGGTTTTTTTGATGAAAAAACTTCAGGGGACTGACAGGTATTTACTGTACAAGTCAAATAAAAGACATCTGAGAGCTGCAAGAGCACAAATCCGCAGTGACGGTGGGGCAGGACGCAGGAATTGGCAACAAAACTTTACAGTGATTTGAAACCCCAAAAGTGGTCGTTAGGGATTTTAGGATAGAAATAACTGTACAAGAAAGACATGAATTCCAGCCTTGCTTTGTTTTTAAATGGACACTCAAAATAGAAAGTCTGATTTACTTGAAGGAAGCTACAAGAAACTTGAAGTTTATGTGTAGTGAATAGGTTCAAAGAGAGAAGTTGTGGTTACAGCAGCAGGCAGTGGATTTTCATGTTAGCAGTTGTTGCAACACCACGAGATTATCAGTGCTGGAAAAGAGTGATCTGACAACTGAAAATGGGAAGAGAAGTGGCAGCAAGGTTAAGGCATGGTCAATACTATGGAGAAAAGGGCTCTGGCTCCTGTCTCAGTAATTTCTTTGCTGGCATTGGTGGAAGCAGAATAGGGATCTTATGTGTCATCTTCATTTTCCTAAGGTTTTGTTTCTGTTATGAGTAGGAAATTTAGGCTGGTATGTGGGTGAAAGCAGGAACTCATGAAAATAAACATGAAACAAGCTGAACACCCCGCATGTCTGTGGTTGGATCCTGTGCAGCACACGCTGCTGGAGCCTACAAGGAGAAGTGACACTGTGCCCAGCCCTGCTGTCCCATCCCTCTCCCTGAGCAGCACTGGTCAGCATTGCCAAGGGCAGGATTCCTCCTTGGCATGTAAATAACTTCCCTTCTCTATGAGGTTCCATTTTTACCACAATCCCAAAGAGGTCCAGAAAACCTTTCCCACTGGGCTGCCAACAAGATGCAGAGAATATTAAACACACAGAGAGACTCTTTAGAGGGAAGTTTTAGCAGCTCAGGACCACGGGTTCTTCACCAGACACCGGACATCAGCTACTGCCTTTAGCTGCAGTGACACATCAGTATTTATTGCTGCTGGGTGCTGGTATCCAGTCCTCAGGATCACCTGCAAGCTCCAGTTTGACACCCAGTTTGCTGCTGGACTGAGAGCCCACCTCCAGCCTGCTCTCACCAACATCTACAACATCACTCACTAAATCTGCCCTTCACTGCACAACTCCACTGGCTTCCTCCCCAGCACAGAGCAGCCACCCACCTTAGAAGAGATGATAAACTTTACTCTTCACCACAGAACTTCAAAAGGGTTTGTCATTCAGGTGGCTGAATAGTTCATAGCAGCTAAAATTGCTCCTGTGACAGCGTTACCTGTTAATCGCCTGCCCACTGATAGAATCTCTCCTTACAGTTATAGATGCCCTCTCTTTAGGAAGCAGCCAGTTTCAGTAAAACATCATTAATATAATTAATATATTTCATTACCTTTGTTCTGCTTCAGTTATTTTTCAATGAAAAAGCTGAAGAATTTCAATAGCTAGGAGAAGAAATAATGTCACCTTGAATACAGAATTTCTTCATTATGATTCCTGAATTTGATTTCCAGCATGGAAGTAGAACATATTCATCAGGATAATGGCAAAAAGGAGAAACAATAGGAAGCCTTTGTTATTTTAAATAGTTAAGTTGTTACACAATATGATGGACTTCTTCTGTTGTACCTTAATGGATAGTAACACAATCAATAAATGGCTGTAACAATTTCATTCTGCTTCACCTGCTGTAATTGAAAAATAACTCAAGCAGAACTTTGGAGTAGTTTGTGATGTACATTTTTTTCTTCTGCCCTCCCCTGTCCTTTTTTTTTTTTTTTGATTAAGATAAAGATTACACTTTAGTGATTGGAGTAGGTGTAATTGTTATTATAAACACCTTTCAACAAGCTGTTCTACCCTGAGAACAATCCTGCAAGGCTACAATAGAATGAATGAAATCAAGGGGAAAAAACATGGATCTGAGTGGCACGAACAAGAATGTCATTGGTAGAGAGAGAAAATAGGAAGGAATGAGGTGCTGCCATTCACTGCCTAAGACTGTTCAATCTAGAGTGGACACCACTTTCTCTGCTAGAAGCTGACTAACAGAAAACTATTGAACTAAAGTCTATCAGTTCTGCTTGTGACAAATCTGAAGGAACTCTAGGAACTCCAGGCAGAGGATTTTTGTGTTATAAATGCATGGAGGAGAATCTCTTCCAGCTGTATTTTTACCCAGCTGCAGTATTAAGACACATGTACTGCAACCATGTACAAAAAGTCATTTATAAGAACTTATATATGAGAATTCCAAATGGCGATGCAGCAATCACAAAAAAAAAAAGACTACAAACTATGGAAATTTGGAATGGAAGTTATACTTAAAAGCAGATATGGAAACAGTTAAACATCACTCAGCCTGCCATGTACACTTCAAGAGCACAGGAAAGATAAAAAACATGGTAAAAGTACTGCTTGTTTTTTAAAAAAGTGTACAGTAACTTGGGACTATGAGCACATGACATTTTCAAAGTAGAAGCTCCAAACTGTCCTCCCTAGTACACGAGACCCGACAAAATGATCCAAAAGCTGATTTTCCATCGGTTACAATGGGTTGCTAATCACAGAATCTTAGAGTGGAAGGGACCTTAATGATCATCTAGTTCCAACCCCCACAATACTGGTGATAAGAGAGAAGAGGTTCCATTTACTCTCTAATTACTTCACAGAGTGATTGGTTTGGGTTTTTGTTGTTTGGGGTTTTTTACAAACACTGCCACTCTGCCAAAATACTTTAGTATTTTGTACTAAAGAAAATAGGGCTAAAGAAATGTGACCCGAGCTTGGAGCACACAGAGACGTGATCGTCTTGCGTTCCAGTGGGTTTGTTTCACCACCAGCCTGAGAAAGTTCTGCCCTCCACAAACGAGTTTTCCTGTTACTACAAAGAGTGAGTTTTGTTGTGTGGAGAGACTGTCACTGTGGACCTGCTACAAAGTAAGGGGCAGCCTGATCAGGGAAGTGTTTGAATTTAAAGTTTCCGGATACGACTTTCCATCTGATGTCTGGAAGCTTTGTTTGGGAGAAACAATAGTGACAGTTGTTATATTTTAGTGTTTCACAGAGCAGCCGTCAGTCATGTAAGGTCTTCAAAGGATGATTTGCTGCACTGTGACATAAAGGCTGCTAATGAGCAGGTCTGAGCTGAAGTAGCTGATGAAGATACTTTGGTGATATTGTAATGAACCGTAACACTAAAAAATTATGAAGTTGTCAGCTGTTAACTGACATAGTTAACTCCTATAGTAAACTTAAATATTTGAATTCCAAAGAAAACACAAATGTTTTCTGTCATATTTGTCAAGCATCCAAGCTGATTGTTTATACAGTTTCCCCTCCTATTTAAAGAATACTTGGGGGAAAACAATCCGCTTAAAAAAACCCTTCCAACTTAAACTCTTCTCTTTGGGCACTTCAGTCCACAGCAGTCTCATTTTCTGGGTTCCCTTACTGCTCACTTCTCTCTAATTAGAGCCAAGAGAATAGATCACAGCAAGTAACTTACTCAACAAATTTAGCTTCTTTTCTGCTCTCCAAATGTCTGCAAGCAGATTGCAATTTCCTCAAAACTGTTCATTATTCAAATTTACTGTATATATTTTTTCTCCCTCTGAGTATTTCTCTATGGATTGATCAAGAACAGTTTGCTTTAAGTATTCTGTATTCAAAATCCCAGCTGCCTTCAGTAGTTGTGATTAAATATAGAAGTCATGTGATATCATCCCTGCTTCTCAAATGCAAAAGCATAACTCTTTTTTAGACCCCAATTTGGCAAAGAATTTAAGCATGTGCCTAAAATTAAGCCTAAACGTTCTGCGCCACAGAGATGAGACTATTTACCTCATTAAAGTTTAACATGCTTTTAAACACTTTCTTGAATCCAAGCCAAACCATATCTCCTCCCCCTCCAAGCAACACAAGGAATTTTACTCATTTACTTGGATTATTTGTTCCCCTAGCTCCAATCTTTTACAAAACGTTTAATATATAGGACACTGCTAAGTTCATGATTTGCCTTCACTGAGTCTCTTTCCTGGCCACAAAAGTGCTGGTTCCAACATTCTTCCCAGTCTGGGAATTACTTTAACTAAATTCCGTTCTTAGTTATATGACAAGGCTAAGAAGACTTTATATTTAACATTATTATGCACAAAAGCACAGGCCATAGAGGAAACCAATACCCACCTGGTGTTTCAAGGCAAATTCAGGTGGAACCATCACAGGGCCCTACTGCTTAAATCCCCCTGGAGCAAAATCAGATGAAAAATCAGATGGAAATTATTTCTGTAATGATGGATAGCAGCAGGTCTCCAAGAGGCTACAGGAGAGTCCATTTGATAAAGTTTAACACCTTCATGTTGCGAGAGTTCACACATTTCCTGCCGTACTCTGCATCAGAGATCAGTGTGTTCCTGGTGGCCTGAGGTGTGAAGCTGTCTCCTATCCCATGGCAACAATATTTCCAGGTGCTTAATAGAAAGTAAGACTTATGTAGAAGAAGGTACCAAATCAAACAAACAAAAAAACACAACAAAACCCTCACCTTCCAGAAAGAAAATTAACATCTGTGAAGACAATGTGTTTATTATTATCTTGGCTTGTCATTGAGGATTTTTAGCAGTGATTTACCCAAGCTGTTCATCAGTAAGTTTGGGACTGTGCCCTGACAAACCTCCTAGAAGTTTCTTCTGAAACACATTAGCAGTTGTTTACTGAAAGGCTGCAGCAACATTATGTCAAGACTATATCCAGGTTAGGATACATCAAAACATCCCCTACAAAGAAGTCATTGTTCACATGGAGTAAATATATGGAATCTGTGCTTACAGGTGAGGGAAGCATTTGGGAATAGCAGATGAGGTGTAGCTCTGATGTGTTGCACACGACTCAAGGAAGAGCAGCCCAGAGAAGCCCAGTGGTGCAGCCATCCTTAGGTCCAGGACCAGGAGCATGACAAGGAGAACAAAACAGCAATTTGACAGGTCTGGGCCGCAAGGAACTCTCCAAATCCTGGCCTAATTCTGGCAAAAAACAATCAAACTTTTTATCCTAAGTTACCTACTGATCTAGTAGCTCAATCCATTCCGACTGAAGAAACTTCTAACTAGAAATTTAAATTAAACCCAAGGAAGACCTTGAAGGGGAGGGTGGATGCAGAAGAGACAGATTTTCCTGTTAAACTGGTTTTTTCATGACTTTCAATGGCAAAGGACACCATAAGGAGTCAGACCAGCTGAACGCTTTGAAGATGTAGAGAGATTATATCCAAACAATGCCCAAGTGATCCAAACTATAACCATCAATGTACTATGTGCCCAACACTGTGTACATTTCTTTTTAAACAGTGTAGATATTCTCTGAGAGGTTTTGTCATAACTAATGCACCCATCACATGTGTGACAGATGCACAGATTCCTCCTGATTGCATGTTGGTTCTATATATTTATTTTGAAATAAGATCACGCCCCAGCCAGTGCACACCTTGCCACAATAGCCGTTGATTCTCCTTGACTCAAGTTATGCACACAAGGGGAATTCTGAGGTTTTATGCTGGATGTTGTATGGGAAAGAGCTGACTGTGTGTTTTGAAATGGGCTGTGTAGCTCATAGCAGGCAATTTTCCTCAAAAGTGCAAGGTTCCACAAAGTAGAAGATGTGAAGCAAAGTGCAGAAATCTCTCTGATTTTTTTCTCATGCCTCCTGCTGCAACTGAGTCACGCCCGTCATTCAACACATCTCACATCTGGTCTTGCAGATGCTGTCACTGTGAGCAAGAAAAGCAGTGGCTGCAGGATTTACTTGAAGGGGCGATTGCAAAGTGACTCAGAACAAAAACTCACTGACAGACTGGATGACATAAAATCCCAACCCAAACCAAAGCTTTAAGGACAGGCAGACCCTGGAGTCATTCAGCTTCTGATCTTGGTGGCAATGTGCAAAGCCTGTTACACAACATGTTTCTCACTGCGTGGACCAATGTGTCCAAAGTTATCATATCCAGCACAACCTACCTGGACCTGGCATCTGATGCATGTGCTGAGATAATTTGAAAGAGATGTCTCACGTCACTGTCTCAGACTCTAAGTTCAAATGAGCACTAATTTCCAAATGTATCCTTAAATAAACACACACATAACACAAATAGGACTTGCAAGCTCATTTAAAAAGAAATTAGTGCATTCAGTGGATGACCAGGAGAGGGTGTCTTCAATGCCTTTCAGCAGTTCTATGAGCTACCCAGACATTTAACAAGAATTGCGGTGCTGAAGCAGAAATTCTCATCTGGTGGGGGTTTGAATCAGTAGATAAACAATTTCAAGGTAATCATTTAATGGGGAAAAAAAAGAAAAGCTATTTTTTAGTAAGTACAAAAGAACAGGAATACACAGACTAACAAACCTCACATCTCATCATTCTCTTGAAGATCTGGAAGGGTACAGTGGTGCTGGGTAGTGCTAAGCAGACTGTGTCGCACAAGGCGCCGTCGCTGTGGTGTGAAATGCAGATTCTGATTACGCTGTCAGTTCTGAGCCGAGCTTTTTCTGTAGCCTGTATTTCTAGATCTCAAAAATATTTATATAGCATCCATTTCTGTCGCACCTTCCATCCCACAGAATCCCAGAGTGCGAGCCAAACTGAGAGATCAGCTCTAAGCGGGGGTCGCTTCGCCCAGCGCCGAAATGCAGCAGCTGTGGAGCTGCACGTGGCAGTGCCCCAGACCTTGGTGTGACAGGGAATGGCACCAAGCTGTGTGCTGTGGGAACAGCCCAAATGCCTTTGCTGAGGCTGAGATCTGGTGCCAGCACCCCGGGGAAGGGGCTGAGCAGCATTGCTGCGTTAATGTGCTCCAGGCTGGCTTAAAATTCTACAGGTAACTTGGAGATTTTGAGGATAGTACCCTAATTTATCTTCCAGTGCCTTTTCATCTCTAGCCTATAATTCCTGCATATTTTGGAGCAGTTGTAATCGAGTGCACATGTCACTTTAAAGCAAGAACTAATGATAAAGCAGATTCCACTGCACTGGAAGGCACAGTTTCCATGATGTATTTTGGTGAAACCTTTGGCAGCTAGAGGTCAGACTGCTTTAATTGTACGTCAGCAAAGAACGAAAGGACTAATAAATGTATTCGTACCTGAAAAGGCCACAAAAAAAAAAAAAAAAAAAANAGAAAATGCAAGTGTGAAGCAGTAAATTTTTTAATGCTTATCAGCTGCAGAAAGGTATCCACATAATAGACTTCACAGGACAAATTTATGATTCTGCAAATGTTCCCTTCATTTAAATCAGCATCCCGGTGACTTGATATCTGCAAATCACCCTAAAATCCTGATGGCCTGAAATACTAAATGCCACAATGGACCATCTCATGTTCATTCTTCCTGGTAAACAGGGAGGAGGATCTATCATAATGACACTGAGGCCTTTTTGAGGAGCCCAAGGTCTGGCAATTATGCATATTAGGCTGAGTGTTTAAGTCCAATAATGGGGTTTTAGTGATGGATGGATCATCCCTTCCTGTACTTCTAAGATGCTTGTGATAGCTGAATTGTCCCCAAGTGGCACCCATAAATTTTGGCCTTTCGGAAAAGCCCACATATTGTGTAGGTATCACCCAAAGCCCTCATTAGTTAGACTGTGACCTTTGGTGCGTGACTATCAGGCAAAAGCCTACAAAAGGCCTGTGTTCGATTAGCACTGCAATTTGTTCATTATCTCCTGACAGGAATTTGCAAGTGTCAAAGACAATTCTGTTATGAAAAGGTCAAGATCTGAACGGCAGGGAGAGAGGGCATCACTCTCAGAAATTCTGCCCCAGCAGTAGAAACCACCACCTGATTCTCACACACCTAGTTCTGGGTACCAGGAGCCAGGAGCAGGTAAATTGCAATTTCACATAATTCATCATCACAGGAGTTAAATCACTTCAGGATAAAAACGGGTTTTCTGCTTTTTTACTTAAAATTATGGAAATTGTTTCTGACAGCAAATTGCTCCTAATTAATTTACGGTCTCTGCTGGGAAAACGCACTGTACTGTTGATTTCTACCTTCTACAGACTTAATTATTAAAAAAGCAAAATTTTCCTAAACTATTAACTTCTGTGCTGCCAGAATTAAGAGTTATAAGAAGTGGAAGGGAGGCTGGGTCTGGCGTGCAACCAGTCTGAGGTTACACAGCACACCCGCAGATAAATGATCCCTCCAGTATCAGCCTGGTAATACAAGGAGGATTATCGCCATTTTAGAAGACTCGATTTTGTTTCATTTTGGAAAAAAGTCAAGCTTCTACAATTGCAACATTGGCTGTCACACCACTAAGCTGCCCTGTACCCCTGGCATCGCTTGACCATTGCCTTGGATGAACTGAGACCTGCAGTGGATGATGGACACCCAGCCCTGGTTTATCCTTAGCTCTCAGTTTTCCTGTCCCCTACCTGAGGCTGTGAAGCAGTTCACAACACTATAAATACTCCTCTGATGACAAGCTGTCATGCCACTAATATGGGAAGGGGGAAAAGTGACTGTGCTGAGAACTCCAGGTTCTCAAACTTGTCGAAGCTCTGAGACAGAGCAGAGGGGACAAGATGGAAAAGATGGAAAGATGCAGGCTCATAGTCAGGTGAAAGCCAGACTGCTGCAATACAAATTTCATCAGCTGTGCCTCACTAGAGGGGCTGCAGAGAAGAGAACCATTAGTGCTTTGAGAAAAATGGGCATTGGATCTTAGGGCTGGGGACTGCAACCAACCAACAAAAAGGAACGAAACAGAAGGATCACGAAATCTCTGTAATTAAAATTAGGGGAGTAAGAGTGAGAGGTGAATGGCCAAGATCAGGACTTGGCCACTAGTACTTGAGGAGAGAAAAGAGAGAAGAAAAGCTCCCTTTTGAGCAACATCCCATGTTTCCAGTGCAGCCCACCTGCACCTCCTGGACACAACAGCACTGCCTCTGACTAGTGGGACAGAGGTCTGAGGGGGCACTGAAATATCTCCTAACCCACAAGGATAAAATTCTTTTGTCTTGGATGTTTTCACCTTTGCCATCTAGATTCCAGCCGAGCCTCAATGCCAGACTTCCTCATGGCAGCACAGAGGTGTTACATGCACTGTGATCCATTCCCCCCGTTATTTTCTTGAGGTGCAGGGCATTCAACTACACTCTTTATTGGAATTCAAAACTTGTAGTTATCTCTTTGGCAACTGATGATAAAACCTTTGATAGTGCATACTGGCATTGGCAAAATGTCAAAAGACCTACTGTACAAGCACAGAAAATTTGACCCACTTTTGTAATACTACAAGGGTCAGAGTCTTACATTAAATCCGGTGGGAAAGTTTGGCACAAGTCCATTTGATCCATGATATTTAGTTCTACGAGTCAGATTTACTCAGCTGCTATCATTTCCTAAGCTGTCCCTGCTGAATGATTCCCATCACTTGCTGCGTGAGAGAAAGTAGCAGCAGATCACAGAAGAATCTAGAAAATGTTGTTCTAATATTTTTTACATCACTCCTTTGCTGACAGCTGTGACATTTAAGAGGAGAGAATGATTGGTGAATGAGGATTCACAGCGCTCTTGGTTACCATCAGGGAAACAGCAGCATTGGCACAGAGGGGATGTGCATATTATTAAAGTACAAACAAATACACTCAAGCCTGATACACTTTAAACCTGAGACTACACGAAAAGGGGCATTGTTGCCATCAGAGAAAACACTTCATATCACCATAGAGAAAAAAAAAAGTAGAGTTTGAGAGTTTGAGGGCAAACAAACCCTAGAACAACTTGCACAGCTATTAAAAAAAAAAACCAAAACAAACCTCCAAACAATTAAAGGAAACAAACAAAAAACAAATGAAACAAAACTTCACCACAAAATCGAGCACTAAAAGGCCAGAAAAACACAAATTAAGGCTAGTAGCTAGTAGAGAATTACACAGCACACAAGGCAACCTCAGCTCTACCCTTTCAGCAACAATTTGAAAAAGAGTCAAAATAAAAGCGGAAAATTGTTAGAAATCAGGATATGCAGGATTACTGTGAAAAATAATGCAAACACCATAAAATATTAATACAAAATTGGCCACTCAATAGTCTCCATTCTTTCCTTTGTTTCTTATAAACAGACATTATTCCGATTTGCTTGATGTAAGGAGAGTGGCCGATTTCAACTTGCGGCAATAGTTTTTCTTAAAAATGTCAACCAGTGATCAATTCTGCTTCCTGCCCACAGAACATTTAAACATGTACCTCATTTAGAATTGTAAATAAAAAATTATGATGTTTATGAAGACATGTTTGATGTTCTTCAGTGTCTCCTGAAGCGGGCAAACACCACAATCTGAGGTCATCTCAGAAAATTATAACCTGTGAGTAGAGGCAGCTCGGGCTGCAGTGTTACCTGAGCTTACTGCTGCCACTGGAGAAAACACCTGAGCCGAATGACAATAGAGTGTCACACTGCCGATTCAGCTGGGAAGGGAGCACTGCTGGGCTTGGTGGTTAAGACAAAGGGAACAAGTTAATAATTACAGAATGTAACGTATCATTTTGAAAGGACTTAAGGGAAATTCCCTTCTTGATGAAGTGAAGTTTGTTGTTCCCGTAGATAAAATGCAGGATGAGCAAATGATTCACTAAAGATACTAATCTAAAAAGATGTCAATGATGGCTAATGTGCTATCTCATCGGATGGAGAAAAATAAAAATTTAACATGCAATAGGAGATTTCAGCCTCGAAACAGTTCCCCTTTATCCTGAAGGCATTCCCTAGGAGGCACACAGAATTATACTGGGAGTTTTTTACTGACAGGCTCAGGTAGTGACCCTGGCAGGAACAGTCAACAAAAGCAAACAGCAAGTAAAACTCTTGACTGCTGCAGTGCATGTGATGTGGGACTGACCCGAAGGACATCTGGCAGCTTCAGCTGGTGCAGGAGGTGGCTGCCTGCCACAGAGGATGCGTAAATGGACAAGAGCATATTGCACCTGCTCTTGGGCTCCTGCTGGCTGCCAGTCTCATTCCAGGTGCAAGCTGAAGTGCTGGTTATTAACTATGAAGTCCTTGGTGATGCAGCAACTCAGTGACCTCAGAACGCCAAACATAGTGGCTCGATTTTCTTGTGATCTTTACGTGCGGTAAAACTACTGTCCTAAATGAAATGTTCCTTGATCACCATCCAACCCAACTGCCCAGCATCCCCTGGGGCAGCCTTCCCATGCAACTGGTGAAGGTCTCTGGACATCCTGGACACATTGCTCCACCTAAAGGTCCATCAGGTCATCTTCCTGGCCGGCATGCTTAGGTGAGGCATCCTGGATCTGACCTTTCTGTGACAGTAGTTTTGATCCTGTCAGGAATCTTCTTGATAAAAATCAGTTTTTCACCAAAACTTCAGCATGAGCAACAATTCTAACAGTAAAGCAGATGGTGTCGAGTCTGCACTATTTATTTAGAGTTAAGGTTTTGCCTTTCATTTAATGCTGTGACACTTGAATGCTTCTGTGATGGGCTTATAAATGTCTGCAACTACAAAAATGCAGCAGGTAAGGTGGAGCAAAATTCTTTACAAAAATGGAAGTGGAAAGAGCAGAAACATACTCCTGTGACACAGTTTGCTGGGTAGAGGTCTGGGACAGAGGCCATGACTCCCACAGCCTGTTCCTGAATGTGACACTGAGTGACACCACGGGAGTCGTGTATCTCTGCCAGTTAATCATAAGAGTTGAAAAATCCCTGATTCTTGCATAAAGACTGAGATCGTGAAGTGACAAGCTACAAGCTATACTGCTAATATTACCACCATTAGCATTTGTGAATAACCAACTTTAATGTGAAAAGATTTCCAACAACCCAAATCCCAAGTGTCAAAACAAGAAGTCATTTTACAGACAGAAGAGAACAACCATCAAGTCTTTCCTATGCTCAGAAGAGAAACAACCATCAGGCTTGCAGAAAATTCCCCACTTTTCCATATGCTCTCCCCATGCAAGACTAGGGGACCTGCTGACCAGCTACATCTAATTGCCACTATGGCATGGCTTTATAAATGAACTTTTAAGTCCTGAATTCTAGTGGGGGCATAAAGTTTCACAGGTACAGTGAGTGAAGACAGCACTTTTCATGGTTATTTAAGTAAAATATCCTAAAATAAAGTGTTAGGCTGTCAAATTCACTAACTTTGTCAAAATCTTCCAAAGGTGGATCTTCATTATTTGTTAAGAAGAAGAACATTTACCAATAACTAGCATTGGAGAGAAATCATTGAAGGGTGTTTCTCTTTGCCAGCACAAATGCTCCAGGACAGTGTCAGCTTGGCAGGGGTCAAAAATAGCATTCCTGTTTGAATTTTTCTTGACTATTTTGACAGATTAAGGAAACCTGTATTTCCTATTAGGTTTGGGTTTGTTTTTTTTTTGCCTGGAGCATGTGTGCTTACAGTAACTCTTGAACCTGTTGAACAATTTCAAGCTCCTAGACAAAGGGTAGTAGCCTGCAAAATCAGAGGTTCCTTCACTTTTAATGAAAACAGGCAGACCATTCAAGGAGAAAGAGACTGTTAAAGTGTCTTCATCAGGGGAAAATTTATAGTATGAGCTCACTACTTATTAAAGATCAGGAAACCCGTAGTTGCAAGCAGGCATTATTAATCTTTCTGCTAAGAGAACTGCTTATTCTAAAGGAGTGCATGGTGCTGCTGTGCTTCCAAGATATAAGATGACAAATTCATTAAATGTCAAAGTAACTGTTTGTACATCAGAAATGGAGCAGACACGGGCACTAACAGGGCTCTTTGTGTGCCTTAGGTGAGCTGCTTTCTCTCCAAACCCCCACCCCATGCAGCTGAATTCCTCACACTTGTTTGTGGATCAGAAGATGGTACATGTAGAGAGGGTGAGGAGCAAATCTTGGGGAAGCAAAGCAGAGCCAGGCAAAATGCAGAGCCTCTGCCAGAAAGCTTTTTACACAGACCTCACATGCCTCTGCTGGAAAAGAGGCGAGAGCTTTGCATCTGGCCCGTGCAGCTGCCAAAGCCACCCCAAGAGTGAGAGAGAAAAACAGAGCTGAGGAATGCCAAGGGCAGCACAAACCTCTCCGCCAGCATGAGGACGTGATGCCAAGTGAGGAGCATGATTGCCTGCCTCCACCTTGAAATGGCATGCTTTTTTAATAAAGGAAATTTGGATGCAGGAACAACTTGCCTGGGCACATTTTTTACATGTTTTTAGACTATGTAAAAAGGAATAAATGACCAAAACACTCGTGTCTGCACCTATAGCAAGCCCAGTGGTAGTGTGAAAGCTGCCAGCATAACTAAATGAAATCTGTGTTGATGCCAACCACAATCCTCAACTGAGCAGAATATTGCAGAGCTTGGCAGCTGGGGTCTCTGATTGCCATTCAAACAGGTGGAGAGGAGTACAAATGAGACCTCAGTATCTGGTGATCCCAAAGAATCAACGGATTGAAATGATAGTGCCAGAGATTGCAGAAAACAGTAAAGAGAAAAAAATGGACAAGAGCAAAGCTAAACTAGGACAGGAAAATCCAGGGTAGGCCAGAAAACCTTGCATCTCTCAACAACAAAATAGCAAAATCATACTGTATTTCCTATTTATATTTAGGTCATGGACTTTTTTAAGGCATAAAAGCACATTAGTATTAGAATAGCCTCTGAAGCAGATGAGGCACAATAAGTCTGCAATTCACTGATGATATGACATCAACGTTGTCATGTATCCATTTGCAAAAAATCCAGATTATTCCTTTCTTTGATCCCTGAAAAACAGAAGCCTCAGATGCCTTTGAGAAAATACCCTCATCAATGCTGAAGCACTTACAGAGCAGTCTGCCACAGGGAGGGAAAGGACTGAGACTGGAAGATGAAACATTTGAACTTCAGCCTTCCAGTACTTCTTCTAAAACAAAGAAATATAGGAGGGGTGCAGAGTCTGTGGGGAAGAGCAATAAATTAGACAACTTTTTCAGGTCTGCCATGACTTCAGAGCCCAGGTTGGTGGCAAATGAAAGTCATGTCCATCTGTGGGCTGTTTGCTGGCAGAGTGGTTTAGCAAATGCTTTTGTGGCACAGGTCCTATTGCTGGCTGTCACAGTTGATGCTAATTAACACCCTTGCTGACAGCCTTGGGGGAAAAGGCCAGGGGCTGAATGGGCACGAAGGCTGGACTGTCCTCTTCCTCCTCCAGCTTGTCTCCTTCAGGGGAGGAGTGGAGGCACACTGGGACATGCTTGGCCTGCCAGGGCCTTGTTGTGTCTGTTCTGGGCATGAACACACCAAACTTCCCTGCTGGAAATTTCTGGACTGCCTGGCTTCCTGCAAATCTATTCAATAATAAGAGAAGAACCAGAGGGCGTATTTTGCTAACAGAGCCTAGAAGAGACATTACAAAGGTAGCCATAATTTAATTGTTTGTCAGCATTCAGCATACTCTCCATTAAAATTCAAAGAATAACCCAGACCCCGGAAGAATTATGGATAAGAAGTACGGTTTATGTAATGTTATATCTGTTTTTTATGCACAGGAGCATCTTTCTTCTAACACCGTGCTGGAAGTGTTAGGTTACCCTGTCAAATTTTTCAAGTCTGCCGCTGAGAAGAAAAGACCAATGCTGTGATGAAACTGAAGAAATGTTCTCAGAGATTTTTAATGTACCATTTTTTTCAGAAGACAGTGACTTTGGTGTGTCATTGAATAAGGCCTTCACACTCTAAAACCTGATATCCAGTGTGTAAAAGTCTAGAGCCCTTATACAAACACAGAGTAACCCTGGAAGTTGGCCCTTGTTTATACCAAATAGCAAAAGACTGCTACCAAGTGAGAAGTCATACAAACAAATCTGCTAAACAGAGCAGTATTTCTGGGGTAAATCAATCTCTCATTTGGCTTTACTTCAGGCTTCTGTCAACTACATGCTCTCCTTACAGATCATTTAGGGAATCAAAACTAAAGAGATGAATGGATAACACAGCGTAAAACCCCCCACTTTTCATTGTATGCAATCCACTCCCTGGTCAAATATTTGACCATTTCCCCCACTGCAGGTAAAACAAAAAATATTTTCACATTGTTCGGTAAGAATTCGTACAGGTTCAAGGGGAGAAGAGAAAAAAGTGTTTCATAAAAGGGAAACCTCCAAAAGTAATTCACAGAGAAGAAGCCAAGATAGTATCAAGGATACTTATCAAATCATTCTTGAAGTGAGATCAATTGATTACTGTGAGTTCCACAAAAACAAAGCATTAACATTAGGGAACAGACTCCACCTATTGCCTCATTTCCAACACCAACCCATGTCAATCCTTTCCCAAGAAGGAAAATGCATTTGGCAATGGAGAGTGGTAGTGTGCTGGGGCACTGTGTATCAAGCCCTGGTGCACAAAATGTGACAATTCTTCATGATTTTCATACTTGGCTATAGCAAATATAGCACATAAAAGTGTGATATTAATTCAAATCAGAAAACTGAAAAAACCCCAACAACTTAGAATCTTGTTTTGCCAGTTTTAAGAGGAGACACTGCTTCTGGATGCTCAAGGATCCACCCACAACAGGCTATTACCATGCAGATCTCATGGCTGGCTGAAGCCTTAAATATTGCATGCCACTTTCAAGGCTTGCAGCCAAATTGCAGGGTAGCAATGTGTAAATTCTTAGAAGGCTAGTGAGCTTGTTATTCTCATGCCATTTGTCCATTCTGATTATTATTGGCCCTTTTAAAATGGTAAAATAGTAAAATATACTTCCAGGTGAAAGAATTCAGGACATGAGCACGTATTTCATTAAGAGAAGTATTAATTAGCATTTCTGAATGGTTTCACATTCAACGGCAACATAATTTTGCTTATCAAATGCAGAAGTCCAAACTTCCAGCAGTAAAGATAACAACTACTAAATATTGTTCAAAACATAAACCAGCAAATTCTTAGGTTCTTGCCTTGCCTTTCCACATGATGCATTACAGTAACAGCTGCTATTTTACTTTGTTAACAGCGATTCTTCTCTCACTAAATTAAACAATCCCCAAACCAATTCAATTCGAGTGCATTTTGGTGGTGCCCTGAGTTAAAAATAATTTGGGAGAAACATGTTTGACAACTAGTAAGTTAATGAAACATTTATTTCCTCCATACAACGTCCTAAGCCTTTTAAGTTTTGAAGCCTGTCTTTGGAGTATCTGTGCATCTCATGCTTTGGTTCCCACCACAGAGCAGTCCTGGAGCACACAAAATGGATTCCCTTTGGATGAAAATTAAATTAGAAGATGTGCTCCAATCATCGACAGGCATTCCAGCCACAGGAGCAGACTTGAGCTCATCGAATGGGAAAACCCCAGGAATGCACAGAATAGGTATGGTCATGTCTTCAGTGCCAAATGTTCTGCTCCAAAAATCCAGTTCTGTCAGTCCATACACTTTGCTGATCTAAACACAGCTTGAGCAACAGGAGCTGGGATTAGCTCCGAGTGTTTATCTCAATTGTCTCCACTCCAGAGTTTCTTTGCATCCTCAAAGTAAATGTTTTCAGATATTTCAGTTGCATGGGGCAAAGAGGAATGAACATTTTGGTACTTTTCACTTCTTGTTGCAGTGACATAAGTAGTGGCTGATGGGAAATAAAACAAATACTGCAGATTGTTTTGATTCCTGTCAAGGCTGTTATTACACTGTTCACATATGACTTTTTTTTTTTTTTTTAAAAACACTTTGCAAAATAACATGTTTGCTGCTTCACATTGCTGTTGTCAAATAGTCCAGACTATCTTAACATTCTCCCTGTCACGTTCCAGAGTATGGCAGAGGATAGATCAAAATGATTTTCTGGGTTTCTGAGCTGAGAAAAAACATGGATTCCCACAGTGAATGCTCTCGTTCTTTGGGAGCATCCCCAATCTTTGAATCCCAGTTGCTCTTCATAACCACTCGAAGGATGTGCAGAAAAAACCCAGCTTTTTTATTTCATTTGCAATAGAAAAGGGCTGTGTGTAACTTTTACAATAAATCTCTCAAGCACAGTGATGTTCAGTACACTGTTTTAATTGTTTTGAATCTGAAAGTTAAATTCTATTACCTCCACCACAACTTGAATATGAACTCCTAAGAAATGCTCTTATTTGTCAAGTTGGCTGAGCGAGGAGAGTACTATCCTTACAGGGATTTCAAATCAATCCTGCTCCAGGAGGTAACTGCCACTACTAATAAGGATTTTGTTTGCAATTTGCTGTACGTTTCCTCAGGATGTCACTTTGCTCATCAAGCAAGCCTGCAGGCACTCACTCCACTCCAAACAATATAAAGCCATTAAATTATTTTGCCTTATTAAGGGGAAACACAAACTTCCAACCACCCAAATAGAAAGGGAAGTGGAAAAGTAATGTTCAACCCCATGCAAGTGATTTTCTTCCATGTTATTATTTTAGCAACGTGAGCTCCTCACTTCCAGTTTGTTCTTTAACTTTTGTGAGATGCTGTCAGAGTTCCACATCTGAATTAAGAGTAATATGTGTTTTTTTCAGAAGCCTATCTGCTCTGCTCACTCCTTATTCTCCATGCTTCCAACAGCTTTTTCTTTTCTGGGACATTGCAATGTAGCCCAAAGATTTCCAGGGGTAGTTCATCACACTGGACACTCAAAGTGGAGGAGGAGGGAAGTACAACAGAAATGTCATTTTTGGTAGACTGCTCAATTCCATGCCTGATCCAGCCATTTTCGGGGGGTTTCTAAGCATCACCTTATCTGTCCACATAGAACTATTTACTTCAGAGCACTTCAGCAGATGAATTGTTGTGCTTTACTCTCCTGTTCTCGTCTCTGTCTTTCTTGCTTAGCACAGCATGAAATATTTTAACTGTTTTACGTGGTGTAATTGGTCACCTTGAAATCAGAAAAAAAATGCACTGAGTGTTTGGGAGCTGACTTGTGAGCTCTGCTCTTGTGTTGAAACTACACAGACTCTATTCTAAAACTTCACGTATTCTATTAAACTCTGACTGTTGCCACTTCTCCTTGGTAGCTTTTCTAACTCTAGTGCTCTCCACTGGCATAACTCTTTGCTGTGATCACACCCTGGTAGCACTTGGATATGTTTATCTCCTCTGACTAAAGGGCAGATCTTCCCAGAAATCCATCTCTGATGCTCTGCCCGTTTCAACACTGTCTGAGCACTGTAGAGAGATTCCGAGCAAAACAAAGCTGTAAATTATTTACCTACTTGATTCTAAACCCAGGCAAGCAATGATTTCATCCCTCCACAACAAGTCCATATAATTTCAGGCAGCCTTGGAGAACATCAGCCCAGCTCATGCACCACCCAGTGCAGTTAATATTACTGTAAATACTGTGCTTTAAAGTCCATATCAAGCCATACCAAAGACCTTTGCCTGTTGCCATGGGATTCTGGTCCTGATTGTAACAGATACACAAAACATCTTTTGACAGGTCTCTGCTGCAAATATGCTCTTGCTTGCAAATTGACCTCTTATTTTGTATGTGCCCAGGGATGTAACTCCCATTAAAACCTTGGAGTGCAGCTCACCCATTTGTGCAGCACAAACACGTGCACGAAAGGCTGCTCTACAAAGGGTAAATTACATATGTGATTTGGAAATTGTCTGTTTTAAAAAACAAACACACACATGCTATCAGTAGGCTTACCTTCAAATGCCTATCACACCATCATCCCTGTCTCACTTTTGCTGGCCTAAACCGAGTTTAAAGTCTTATAATTTAAACTGGTTTCTCAAATTCCGATACTTCTGTGCCTTTTCTTTGTAAGTGGAAACCAGAATAGCACGTGTTGAGGTATAAAATATTTTGAGATTGACATTCTGACCCATTCTATGTCCCCGTGTATATTCCAGAAAATGTATAAAATCATTTGAATATATATCTTTACAGGCTTCATCCAACTTAATTACCAGACAAACACAATCCCAAGTTCTTTTGGTCAATACTGTTCCATCAAATGGGCTTTGGCTGCATTCCTGGCTTTAAGAAGCAGAAATCTAGGGGTTTTTTCTGTGCTGAAATGCATTATTTTGTGTGAATGATCTGGCCAATCAAGAGATCAAGGTTCCACTGTGTGACAAACCTTTCTACATCTTTCTTTACCACTCAACAGTGATGTTTTAATCACCAACAAATCATCATTAGAGGTCGCATTGGGCCCACCACTGTGAAGGGAACCCATTAAAGAGAGCCCCATTCAAGCGAGGTTCCCCCATGACCAGTGATGTGTGAGATGTGTCAGTTGAGTGATCTTTAACCTATTTAATTCATTCTATATTTTTAAAAAGTTGTAAGACACTAATTCAAACACCTTAAAAAGTTTATGCAGCTTCATTGGCCGTATTTATGATATACTCAAAGGCCAAAATGAATTGTTTGACAAATCCTTTTCCTCATGAAACACTGACTGCCTTTCATTAGTATTTAACTTTTGCTAACTAAACCTCCATCGGTCTTTTAATTAGTTTCCTGGGGGTTGTTGTCAAAATACCAGTCTGTGCTAACTTTAGTCACACGAGCTGCCTTTCTGAGTATTTGCACAACAGAATGGCATCCCCCCATTTCCGAGACACTTTCATTTACAAGAGCATTGGGTCTGAGGTGATCCCAGCTCCTCCTATACTCCTGATTTAAGAGTGTTTATCCCTAATAAAATCCCCCTCTGTTATTGCTGGACTTGAAAGCATTTCACCCCAGGACAGAAACTAAAATAAACTCTTACCAGGCACATCTGCCTTTTGAGCATCATCATTATGAACTAAAAACTGAGGTTTAGCTTATTTAGAAAAAAAGAGATCCCAGAAAATATACTAAACTAGAACTTTTAGTTTTGCCCACATGGATTTTTCCTTCATGTCTTTTGTTTTCTTGTTTTCCCCCTTCTTTTCTTCCCCTTCTCCTATTTCTACTTGAAAGCTATTTATGTCCCCTATTCCCATCAGGGCTAAACATTTGCTAATAATTTTAAATGCTTTCTTCATTGTATCACTGAACCAGAACGGATTTTTAGCTAAATTTGTTTTCTTTCATGTCAAGGGATGTGGCTTTGGAGATATAAAATTCATCCATTTCCTTACCAAAAAAAGCCCCACAAAAAAACCCACAAAAAAACCCACACAGAAAAGAATCAAAAAATATTTTCTGTTCAAATATTTGCTAAGAAATTTCTACGGCTGTGGGAATTTAGTCCTTCTCAAGCACACCATAGTACAGCCTTCTCTTCTCCCTTAATGAATATAAACTTGTTATGATCCTTGGGCCAGTAGTAACTTGCATTTATTGCTGCATTTATCCACCATCATGTGGTTCAAAATACAGTTATGCAACAGCAGATGCAGCATCTTTAACTAAGAAAAAAACCCCATAAACTTTAGAAACTCGGTTCAAGCTCCATTCTCACTAGTGGCAGATCCTACAGGAAAAAAATAATCACAGTTCTACTCGATTTCTTTTCAGATGAAGTCCTTGTACTGATCATCCTCATTGTCTTTCAGAGTCCCTCTGCTGGCTCTGCCACCTATTTTGTGAGCAGTGCATTGTTACATCTAACTTATTCTTTAGTTTTGCTGGTATCCAACACTCTGTGTTTTTGACTGCTTTTGTGCTCCAAGCCGATGTTTGCCGAGGATCTGGGATGTCTCTCCTGAGGGGTAAAAACTCCTCAGGTCAAGACAACTGCACAGAAGTTTGGGGCACAGGATCCATTTTATCTTAAGGAGCTTTTAGCTTCCATCTGATGAAATGCAATCCCGTGAGCAGTGAGTGCCTTTCTGGATTTCTTTGTCCAAGGTAAGTCCGTCACAGCTGAACATTGCTCTTGCCAGCCACATTGTAAGGAAATCAGGAATATGCCAGTATTCTGGCTCTGGATCCTAAATGGACCATCTGCCTGAGCTGCCTGCCCAAGTCCTGGACAGAACAAAAGTTCAATTGTGTCTGTCTTCTCTGTGTCACAAGAGCACAAGACAGTTTCAGTTACAATAAAATAAAATCAAAAAAATAATAAAAAAGCCATATTATTGTCAGTACCACAAACATTTGTAACTCTACAGCATCTGCACATGCGTCTGAACTGGGCTGTGCATCTGTGCTCCAGTGGGGCAATTTTCTGAAGGGAACACCAGCATGGACAGGGTGTTTCTCTCTGGAAGTGACCATCTATGAACAATGGATACAGATAAAACACAGGAGAAAATGTTCTGGCTTTCCCAGCCACTGATCTGTGACCCACAGAGCTGCCTCAGGTGACACAATGGTATCGTTTAAAGTTTCAGGAACATGCTGCAGATTTCCAAAGTCATTCAGCTGTTTGCTGGGTGAGGTTTGAAGTTACACTGATGAGCTCTGCAATCCAGTGCCCAGCTTTTCAACTGTCCATATAGATAAGTCCATACAGATACTGTTCATATAAACAAGGGCTCTGTTTTGCATTTAATTGGCAAATAAAGAAAGACCTAAATACACAAATATACAAAATTTAATCCAAAGTGTCTCCTTTGCTGTTGATATAAAGTTTGCAATAAATAAGAGATAAAAGATGTAAATATTTGAACAAAATTATAATTAAAAGAAATGAGAGAGACTCCTGTTTTCACAGCTGGTCATTGGTGCTAATTGCCAGCATCACATTTCATCTTCAGGACTCAGCTGATAAAGGTAGGCATGACATATTTTCTGTCAAGAAGCCATTCATTTCTATAAAGATACATATCCCAACTTCACTCTCCCAAAATAGCAAATCCATTAGGATTTTGCAAGACATACAAGTGCTGCAGCTTCACTGATGCTCCTGTAAGGGATCTGCCTCACATGGGACACGTACAAAAGCTTTTTATTACTTGTTGGAAATGTTTGGGTTTTTTTTTTTTAATCACCTGCTATTGTTTTTCCAGCTTCTCACTTTCCAATACAACTTAAAAACACTCAGACTCCAACTAAGTCCATTTCCCAGCAACAATAACTCCCTTAGAATGAATGTTGGAGGAAGGATGTTCCTTCACTACCAATAATTCAATTGTAAAAGCCATCTTGGTATCCTCACTCCCTGCATCCAGCACCAAGTGGACAAGGCTGGGAGACTCCTCCACTCCCTGGTATATCTCAACCTTGGTGTTGAGGAGCTGTCTTCTCCTGGGATAAGAGGCTAATTTATCATCTCTCTAATGATGCATGTTTCTTGTTTCATCCAGCTGCCTTCTTTGGAAGAAATGGACAGCTAAATAGATTTAAATAGATTATATCCTAATTAATAATTAACATTTAAAGCAGATATACCAAGTGGCTCACAGCCAAGTGGGAAATAAACCCCTTTTCTTCAAGCTACAATTAATTTCTTCTAGAGATGAAATGATAAGAAGTACAAGAAAATATTTAGAAACATTTATCTACACATTGAAATACAAGTATTATGACCTGAAAAATGTATGGAAAGGTTCCTGACATCTGGTCCTCCTTGATAATATTCTTCCATGTTGCTCAAACAAAATGCTGAGTAACAAATACACTACAAAGCTCTGCCTCCTATCCCATAAATTCAGCTTTTCCTTACCCTTTTTTCCCTCCCTTTTGTCTAAAAATTAAATAAAATATATTAAATTAAGCCAGTGGAGAAAAAAATTCCAGGATTCAGAGGAGAAATCCTTACATTTCTACTTATTCTCAGCAAAGTCTGGAGAAAAGTGAGATTGAACACTGACCAGCTTTGCAGACCCTCTTAGAGCAAAGATTTCAGGGCCACTTTGCTGACACTTTTAAGCTCCAGGCTGCTCTGTTGTGAATATAGAAAGGGATATTCCATGGCATTTGAAGACAAGCCTGAAAACATGCATTACGTATATTTTTTTACAGTAAATAAAGCATTCTTCCCCCCATAACTCCAGCAATGCAATTCAGTACCACTAAACTCAGAGCTTACATTTGCATTTACTCAATCCCTTTCTATCCAGAGAGCATTTCCTCTTCCCTCCAAACACAGCTGCTTTAATCCCAAGGCCCAGAATACAAATACCTTTCAGCACTGACATCAGGAGCAGAGGCCAAGGAGCCAAAGCAAGACCTGTTAAGTCTCATGGCTGCTGTCACTCCCTCTGCCTCAGGTCTCCCCAGATGATATTTCCCTCTAGCCTGCATATTTTGGGAACAGCAGGCAGAGATGGGATGGTGCCATGTGCTCCACCCTGACTTTTGACATATGGGGCCCTGAGGAACCTGATCTAGGGAAGGGGTGGCCTCATGATGATTTTTAGTGTCCCTCCCAGTGCGAGCCATTCTATGATTCTATCATGTATTTCAGGTGGAAAAAACATGAAGGATTCAGGTTCCAGACAGAGACTGCACCCAGCAAAGGATTTACCTGCTGATGGATCCACTGTAGTAACTCATATAATTATAAATTGTTATCTTGAGCCAAAGCCTACAGGTCAAAGTGGCTGAGAGGCTTCAGATGGAAGCTCACATCATCTCTGAGTGAGAGAACATTAAAAGAAAGGAAACAGACTTTATTTTTAAGGCTGTGCTAGGCAAACATCTCTTGCAGAAAGTGAATAATAAAAATGCTGCTTGCCATAGTAATGTCCGTGGGGGGAGGTAAGGAATTGCTATAAAACATAGTGTTCTAACTACTACAGATGTTGCTGCTAGAATTTACGGCTTTTCCTGCGTGCTTATCTCTCCTCACCAGTTTCTGCACATTGAATCACATTCAAACATGGGCCATTTTAAGCCATCTTTTTATTATTTTAACCTTTTTTTTTTGAGCTACAATTATTTTCTTCTGTGCTATTCTGTAGTATTAAATAGATTCAAGACCTGTATTTACAAACCACATGCAATCCTATTTTGGCACATGTAAATTACATGCAAATACATTCTAAATTAGTTTGTTTATCACTCCAGAATTCTAATCCAAAGGTTTTGTTTTTTAAATTTAGTTTTTATTCTGACACGTTTACAAATGAGTTTGACTCTGGAAAATAACTTAATAAACTCAGGGTTAGCTATGCAATTAGAGGAGGCATCTGGGAACCATAAAACCGGGAAAACAATATTTACATCTTTTGTACATCCAAGATTCCACTTTTTTTTTTTCCTCCCTTAAATTAATCATTTCAAAATACTGCTGTTATTTTCGTATGAGGACAAACAGCAAGAACTCATTTTTATAACCAATGACCCCTCTCTCCAACAAGCAGTTCATAGGGTAGCACTGGATAAAATGCATAAAGTAGAAGATTTCATTATAAAAAAAGAGAAAATGAAAAATAACTGAATTAACATTGATCATGACTTTTCAACAGCATTTCTTATTATTACGGCCAGGCAAAGTCTCCTGTGGGCAGTAAAGCTTTCCCATGTATTATTAGCCCTCTACAGAAAGCTATGAAAAGACACAAATCTGTTTTGTCAAAGGACAGAAGAGCATTTAGTTATAGGAGAAAGTACGGTCATAATCCATTGCGGGGGTAAAGGTGAAGAAAACAGAGCTATAACACAAAGCCTTGGGAGAGCGAAACCCCCGCAGTTCATTCCTGAGTGCCACGCCAGAGCCACCCGGGCTGTGGGGAGAGCTCCCTCCCTGACACCTGCACGGCGTGGATTTATCAGCAGCAGCACTGCTACATGGCAGCAGTGCTCGTGCTGGGTGTGAACACCACCGCTGCTCTTCCAGAGGCATTGGTTGGGATGCCACAAGCGCCCACGCAGCCCCTGTGAAAACCAGCGCCTGGCAGAGCTGTCCCCCAGAGGTGGGAAGGCCTTGCTTGGCTGTGCTGCTGCTGGTGGTCCAGCCCAGAGCCCGAATGAGACCTTTTAGGAAAGTTTTCCAGTGTATAGAAAGATAGTTGGGTGGTTGGGTTGATGCCATGATGCTTTTTTGCTTTTTATATATACCCCCTCTATATACTCTTTTGTAGAACTTTTATGTATTCTTAAGGGCCTTTTAGCCCACATACAACCAATTGTTCAGGTTTGATAAGTAGCATAGGCCCAGTATTCCGTTAAGCGAGGAGACCAAACATCTTAGCCTCAGACACCAAGGTCTTCTCTAGAACACATTTTGTAAACTAAGATAGGCCTGTCCAGGGGGGAAAGTTCCTCAGAGAGGGGAGTTCGCTCAGCCTCTCATTGGGGAATCTTTGATAGATATGCTAATTGGTAAAGCCTATAATTTGATACCCAAACTATTGTGGGTGTGCATTTCGGGGGTACCCACGGGGGAGCATTTTGGTGTGCATTTGGATGTGCATTCCAGCGTGCTCCACCTGGACAGAGTGCACCAAGGATCCTTAAAATAAATACCAAGGTAAAATCCCTTTTTCCCTTCTAACCGTGTTTGGCTCTTGATTTTAAGACCAAGAAAAGGCATCAGGGTAACAAAACTCGAGCCCATCTGCTGGAATGAGGGGATTCAGTCCAGGATCAGTGTGAAGTCGCTCTCGCTGTCAGGTTTGTCCAGCCTTTGACAAGAATCAGGGGTTTGGTCCAAGTCAGCTGCGATTTAAGTGCTGTGGATCAGATCCCAAAGCAAATGTGCAGCAGGTCTAAGTGAAGGCTCCTTTTGCATCCAGCCCCAGGCCCTACACCCTCACAGTCCCTGGAAGGAAGGTGGGCTCAGCACAGGGGATGGGCAGCAGCACAACAGAATTTTGCATTTGATCCCCATGAGGCTCCCTGGAGGATGGGCAGGAAAATCAGGATCTCTATGGATAATCCTTCCTTCCTTCCTTCCAGTAGTCCCCAGAGGATAAGGACAAGGGATGCAGCTGTGCAACAGGGCAGGTAATATAATAAAGCATCACGAATAACACAATCTCCTGCTATCTCCTAGGTATTTTGAAAACACTTATTTTCATTTTGATTCACGTGGCCCAGAAATGCAACTCTCTGGTTTATGTTGCCTCCTCCCTTATCTTCTCTGCCTTGTGCCCCTTCCCCTCCTCTGCCTGGTTCCTCTGGCAGCACTCTGTGTCCTGGCACTCAGCATCTTTGCAGTCCAGTGCAGGGTCTTCTGCAGACACCACACCTCCTGCAACGTCAGGAGCAGACCGTGGTGTTAAAACAGTATTTCACCTTCCTTTAACCCGCTCCTTAAGGACACTGCAGTGATACCACTGCCTAACAGTCCTCACGTTATCTCATTTAGCAGCAGCTCAAATTACTCCCTCCAATACTGCACTGAGCTGTGTGGTGAAAAAGTCACTTTTCTATCATGGCTTACACTGCGCTTACAGTCTGAATTCACAGAACCAGCCCACCTTTCCCATTCAAATCACTACTAAAAATTCCTTTGTTACAAACTCAAAATAATAATAAGGGCTCTGGGTTATCCTTTCTTGTGGGTTTCCCTGTGACCTTGGCTGACCGCTTTAACAGAAATGTTCTGCATACAAAAGAAATGAGCCCACTGGCAATCCTCAGAAACAAATGAGCTTAGGAAAAATCCTTTGTGCAGGTCCAGCTCCCCTCTTTCTCAGCCCCACTCATTGTTGCTGTATAATCACCACTGTTTTTGCCATTTTCTGTTACATCAGAGATTGGAGGAAAGGGGAAGCAAAGAGACACGGTTCAATGAAAATAATATTTTATTTTTGACACTCTCTCATTTCCCATCCACTGCCCTGAGCTTTGTCTACTTGAGTTACCAACTATTCAGGAGCAGCTTAGTGTCCCTGCATCCAGCAGGATGACACCCCTGTGGACTGGGGTACATGGGTGCTGCTAAAATAGAAATTAAGCACAGTTGCTGTGTGTGCCTGGCTAGGTTAAAAAGAAGTCACAAGCTAAGATTCAGGCCCAGGTGCAATTCAGCTGCACTGGAATGACAGCACCCTAAAGCCATGAAAAAAAGGATGTGGGGCTTATCTCTCTGTGGCACAGCACCCATGTAATGGGGCTTGGAGGCATCTGGCCCCATATGGGTGAGTCTGCAGCGCAGCTCTGCTGTTCAAGGCTGGCTCATGCATTTCTGCACTGTGTTCTATTTTGTAGTGTCAATATAATCCTCTGCTGCCTTCTAGATATTTAATACACTGATTTCTACTTAGTCTTGTTCAGGTCACTCAGCAAGGAGAAATGTGCCTAAGTGAAGAGTGATAGGTGACCTTGAAAATTAAAATTTCATTAAAAAGGAAGAACGCTTTCCATCCTTTCTAAAAACACCTGATACTGAAGAAATAAGGGGTTTATGAGGGAAAAAAACCCTATTTTAAGTTTTCCCTGAGCTTACACAAAAAGAGGAGCACAATACACCTGTGCACAGACTTGCTCATTTTCAGTCCCTCTAAATGAGCGAGATGCTCATTCTGCACATTGTGAAGTAAAACAGAAAGCATTATGTGCAAACATTTACAGCATAAAAAGCCTCATCACCTGGGATACTTGCTGCTTCTGAAAATTCTGATCAAAGATAAGAACCAAGACAACTCACTGTAATCAATTATGCACAGATAGTCCTCAGCCCATGTGCAATTCATAAAAATAAAACTAAAAACATAACGTGAATTTACATGCAGAAACAAAATATGGACATGGTCAGAACACTAATCTTCTGATTGCTATCTTAAATTGGCAATCCTGGCACTGTGAGTGAGTCTGGCTGAATACTGTTCCCTTGAAGAAATTTCCAGCAGCCCTCCAGCAGCTCCTGCTCACACAGGAGGAGCTGCAGAGCCACAGCCCAGGACTGGAGGTGACAGGAGGCAGCATCCAGGGAGTCAGTGCTGCAACAACCTGGACATGGGTTTTGTGTCTGTGTAGGCAGAGACGATTAACCCACACACACACACATCTCCAAAGCCCTCATGATGCACAGAAAGCCATTCTTTGACAATCTGACTGAATTTAACAGAACAACGCCAGGCCGTATCCCATGTCTAGCACAGGGTCCCCCACATGTGCACCCCTTTACATGGGCTGACCAGAGGCAGTGGTCACCCTCTCACGTAAGCCACTAAATCCAAAAGGGAAGTTGAAGATGTATCCAGGTTTCAGGGAGGTGTGAACATGCTATGATTGTCCTCCTCACAAATACCAAATTCCCACTTTGAGTTCTTTCCTATGTCTTTTCCACTCGCCCTTATGAAAGTCAAGTCAAGGAATTCACATTGCAATATCAATCCTTTCATCAACTTTACACCCCTCAAAACCTGTAAATTGTTTAGATTTCCACATGAAGATTTGCTCCTGTTTTGCTGTAGATGACATCCTTTCGTCACAGGTCTTACACATTTCTGCCCAGGTGAGCCTTAAAGAGTACCTGGTGACTTAATGAGCAGATCAATTACTGTTCGTAAGAAAAGATACTGTCTCTTTAAAGGTTATTTGAAGGTTGATTGCTATCTTATTGCTTATATCCTGCAAATCTATTCAGCCTTATGAATGAATTTGACCTTTTTATACTTACTGGGGGAAAAAAAACAGAACAGAAGTTAATTTAGAGCTCTATAATACAACACTTTTTCCCAGAGAAATGAAAGGGCATTCAAATCGATACCTGCACAATAACACTCTGATGAATGTTTGCACCCAATTTTCTCATTTTGCTAACTTGAGATTGGGCATTTTGAATAGTTCTCAAAGAACATATTCTTTCTGTGCTGTGAAGTATGTGGTATTGTGTCCAAACAATGCTAGAGGATAATCATTATAGGAGTGTCACTGGGCCTGAAAAGGTCAGTTAGTTAGAAATGTCAGCTTTCAATGCAACTGTGCCGGACCTTCCCATGTAAGGATCCAATTAAAGGGACATGCCAAGGTGCATGGAAACACCATGGTGACCCAGAATAATAATAAGGGATTGTGGAAAAGCTTGATATTTTTCTTCAAAAGTAATGGATTAGCCTTTAGAATATCTTCTCTGCAGTCTTATTTTGACTTCGCAAATATCACTTCTTCTACATGTATCCAAAAAAAGGTCACTTTTTTAAATGCAAAGGTGGGGATGAAAAAGCCTTACTAAAAGTAAACATTCTACAACCAAATGGGGATAAAGTTCTGGTTTCATTATTGAATCAAAAGAGTGTCATTTCAGTAGAACTCAAAACTGGAATATTTAAGATAGATGTGGGTGATGTTTGTGCACACAGGTGGGGATAGGTCAGGGGACAGGCAGAAAGATCAAGGAAGACTTACTCTCTTGGGACATGGTGTGAGGGAAGGGAAAAGAGTGGGAACAGCAGCACCATTCAGTGAGCAGGAGGCATCTCTGCAATTATTATTCTGGCAAATGGAGAGGTATAACTGAGAATTAGGAAGGTACTGATCTGCATGAATGAGTAATTACAAGCAACAATATTATTTCTCCTTATCACAGCAAATGGTAATTCTTACAGCTCTTCAGATACTGTAAAGATGAAAAATTGGATACAGTAAAATTTCCTAATTAGCCTCAGGACAGCTGAAGCCAACCTAATGGCACAAAAAAGGGAGAAAGAGTCAATGTCTTCTCTCTGCTCTCTCTTAGTACAATCATCTTGCTAAAGATTCATCAAGTCTGGAACAAACTTCTTCCTGTAGCTTTACGGTTCAGCCAAGACAGACAGCATGGGGATTTCACTTTGAGCTGAGATTTTAGCATTTATATTTTATTTTTATGGTAGGGAAATTCTTGTACTGTGTGTTCATACAAACCATTTGGGGTCTATTGCCTTGCTGAGCAACGAGGTTCTGACTCCCCCAGTTATCTCATATTATTGTGGAAAAATGTGTGGATTAATACCCAGTGTCTCAGTGATAAGGAAAATAATTCACTGAGCATTAAAAGACTCAATTATTACTGGAATTCTAAGTAATTTCACTTCTCCACCACCTTGGCAAGTAAAACAGCATGTGAAGCCTCGCTAACAAACATGAGCAGTGGTTATGTTAGGCTGTTTAAAATCTTCAGTGCCATCCTCTGACACATACTTAGACCAAAATCAATGGGCTATTAATTAATAAGGACTTGCAAAAAAAAATGTCCCTGAGTTTTAGCTGCAAACAACTTTCTGTCACATTTTATTAGTCGGTATCATTTTTACTAATACCTGTCTCATAGCTTCATGACTTTGAGTTCATATTATTTTCATGCTTCAATTAGAAAGAAGTTGATAGCCAGGCTATCCAGGAAGGTAATGGAAAAGTCTTGTAGCAGGGCTTAGTGCTGGAATTTATAGTTAAATGAAACTTTGAAATATACTATAAAACTTCTCCTTCCTTTACGTACTTTTACTTGAGGTCTCATAAGCAGTAATATGTAGAAATGCAAAACTTAATCAGCTAAAAAATATAGCAAATCCCACATATCACTTTATGCAATGCCAGGAGAGCAGAAATATATTTTCCTAACCAGAGGAAATTAACTAGGCAACAGTCCTATATCTATAATTTAAAGCAGTAAAATATGTATGGCAGAAGCTAAAGCCACCTTAAAAGAATTCAGGGTAGCAGTATATCACAAATTAATGAAATGGAGACATTTTTAGAGCATGCAGCACTGATGATATTAAAGGGGGGAGGATATTTCAGCACACAGATCAGACTGATAAATACTTTCAAAATCCAGCTTTTTTCCCTGTTTAAAAGTGTAAGAGCTTGAATACGAGGAGGAAGCACACACAAGTCATTAACATTTCTGATCAAATCTCAATGGAGATTAGGATTATTTTACTCTGTCCCCACATGTAAACCTCTGATGTGGTTTACACATTAGGAAAATATGAGTAAATAAAAAGGCAGGAATTATGGAGTCAGCACTTACTTTTTTTTCACGTAAAACAGAGCTGAAAGAAACTTTAAAAAATTTCTCTATATTCCATGCTGTAGTCAAGCTGGACACTACAGAATATTCAACTATCCCAGGTTTTTTAAATGCAATCAATTTACTGCTGCCAAATGTAGTAGGTTTATATACATCTGGGAAACATGCACCTACAGTGCTGATGAATTTCTCCTGACATTGCACTGATTTCAAGAGAATGTTATTTTAAATTGGCAGTAGAGAGACTGGTAGAGAAGGATAAAGCCCTGAGGATGGCTGAATCAAAGAGAATTTCAAAAGAATTTTCCTGATGGTTCTTGGATAATATCACATGTTAGCTATTTTCAAAGCCAATAGTTTCCAACGCACTTCCATTTATGGTATTAATAATTAAAAAATACTTCAGTGGGAGAGGAACTTACCTTACTGAGAAGAGAAATTGGAAAGCTGTATTATTATCATAAACACAGGAGATGCAAAAAGCTGTGTCTCCATGGAAAAGCTATGGAAACAGGGGTATCTTATTTGCAGCTATTGAGTGGTTACCACAAAATGTGATGTGATTGCATGTGCATGTTCAAAGTGCTACTAGAACATGATCACACAGAAATGAAGGGCACATCCTCATCTCCTTTGTGCAGCAAGGCCAAATTAAACTACCTCAAGCTTTGGTCCTAAACCTCAAAGACAACTAGAATAGCGTTAAGGAAATGTTTTGGATCCAATTCAGAGGTAAAGCTAGGTTTAAAGAAAATTTAAATTACCAAAACTTAAATCTCATTATGTCCCACTCCCTGCCAGCATGTCCCTGCCAGCTCCTAATGAATTTTTAACATCCTTCCCCCACCCCACTGCGCACATCAGCTCTGACTCGGGCACCCTGAACTGTACAGCTGCACTCTAATTGTACCTCACATGTCAAGGGGCAAGAAGAAAGGAGTGTGGTGAGAGCATTGATAAATTTAACTTAACATTCCTACAGCTACTCAGCAGCAAGGCAGAGTGGTGAACTCCCCTCCACATTTTACAGGGGTGTCAGTTACTTCAAAGGGATATATTTGAGCACAAGGGAGTCTGGCTTGCTCCCAGCTTATGCATCATTTGTGTCTGGCTGTTTCTGGAGATCCACAGCAAAGCAAAGACTTCCTCCAGTTTGAGGCGCAGTGTGGAGCTTTCCATAGCTGCTCTATTAAGGTGCTGGAAGAGGTGAGCCCTGCATGTTGCAAACACACCGTGTAGTTGGAGCTGCAGCTCCAACCATCTGTATTTCTTCCTGTTTCTTTTATTTTTTTCATTTTTGCCCAGACTCCTCTCAGTCCAGGCTATAGATTAATAGTCTATACCTGCTCAGTTGAACATACAGATATGCTTTTAAGCCCAGAAGCTGTTCATCCAGGTTTCAGGAAGCCGTGCACTCATTGCTCAGGGGTTGGAAGCCATGTGGAGCAGGGCAAGAGGCAGCGCTGGGTCACTCTCGGTGTGGGTTCAGCACGGCACGGGCAGGGGGAAGGTTCAAGGAGCACAAAACAGGCACAAATTCTGAGCCTTTGGTGATTCCTGGGGAATCATGCAACAGCCATGGCCATGGGGAGCAGTGTCACTGCCATGAGATAACATTAAGGTTTCTGTGATCCTGCAAACTCTCTTTAAATGTTTTGGCACCTGAGTCTCAGAAACACTTAATTTACATTAATGGCATTATTTTACCTTGCAATTAATCTCATTAACAGGCTGATCAGTTTTTGGAAATTGTTTTAGGGGCACATGGAGAACAGCTGTTGTACTACCTGCAAGGGATCACCATCAATTCTTGACTTAAATTAGAAAAACTGGTTCAAGAGCTTCACACACACACAAGAAAGAGAGATGATATTCATCGTGACAGAGGTGCAAATCACAGAGGTCACCTTTTCTTTTGAAGCCCTTTGTCTATTCTTACAATTAAGCAATAGGGTTTTGGTGGCCGACACCCCTTGTGGGACACAGAGGACTTTCACAACTCTAACTAAAGCTCTATGACCTCTGCCAGAAGCAAAGGCTTGCCTGCCTGCGGCAAGGTGGAGAACAGAAACAAGTCCCAGAGGATTGGCAGGTGCAACTAAACAGCTCAGCCCCTCATTTGAATCAGTAAATTAAGGGTTGACAGTGATTATGGCTGATCTCAGCCATCATAACCGATATCACGACTTTGTAAAAGCAGACTGTCAATGTCAGATCTTAGAGCTAGGATTCAAAGAATTAAATATTTTAAAGTAGCAGTCTCCAAAGACAGATAAAAGCCCCAAGGCTATGATTTATTTTATTTTATTTTTGTATTTGTGGGGCTGAAACTAGACCCTTTAATCCACAGGCTGACATTTTCCAATCCTACTAGGAATTGAGTGCCTAACTTTTTTCAAACCCTTTGAAAAACCTCAGCTTTAGGCTCTTTGGTAAGTTTGGCCTGATCCAGCACCAAGCTTCTTTTGAAAATGCCTCTAGTGAAAGCAAAACTATAGGCACTTTATTATGTAATCATGAACCAGTATTATTTTTTTTTACTATGTACCCAGTTACGGTAGCTTTCTGGTTAAACAACAAAGGGTAAAACTTGTATTTCAGAAAAAAATAGACATTACAGAAAGCTTTCCCCCCTTTTAGTGCAGTATGCCTACATACACAGTTATTGAAGATGCTTCCAACTAATTGCTGTGTTCATTTAGTAGATTGCTTTATTAAACAGAGATCTGAAGCTACAGCTACTTACTGTGATCACATCTATGCACAGACTCAACCCAATCAACCCTTTCACAGTGAATACTGTATCAGAAATTGGGAGGAAAGTATCATAAGTTTGTTTTACAGAAAAGTCTCATATTAAGTTACTCTGGCCCCCAACCTTCTTTTTCTCTTCTTGAAAAAGTGTCTGTGGACTTTGGTGCCCTTATCCAAGATCTGAGCGTGTGCTATGATTAAGACCTTCAGTGATCTTTTTTCCTTTCCTCTAGAAACGGGGAATGCTGAAGATATGGAAAATGAAAAATGTGCCATGTTTGTCCTTGAAGTTACAGTTAGAATAGTGACAATGGCTGTATCACACAGTATTGTTGCTTTTATCAGCAAGTGCCCTGAGCATACATTAACATAATTGCAAACTGCATGAAAAGTGAACATGCAAAAATGTGATGCAATTGCCAATAGCCTCAAACATCTGTCCCAACAAAGTGTTCCTCCTCCTTGTTTTAATTCTTATTATTTTAACAAGGTTAGTGAAGGAGAAACCATGTCACAGATTATATCTACATTTAGAGTGTCAGAACAATTATTGATGGAAAATTGTTACCCAAGCAAATGTGTGTCACATTTTGTTCACTTCCCATAACACCTGTTCACTCTGCTAACGCATTATTACCAGTTAAGGCCAGAATTCATTAGTCCCAGTTAAAGCCCACCTGAAAGCTTAATTCCTACGCACATCTGACAAATGGACAAAGTTAACCGAAATGTGGCACTATTTGAGCAGGGCTTTGTCTGAAGCTGGTGGGCAACAAACTTCTGTAGCAGCTAATGGAAAGAAAGTGAGCCAGGCAAATAGAAATAAATTAAAAGCCACACAGCCTTAAGGGCTGAGATCACACACAACTGAACACACAATTGAACGCATTTCAACCACGGTGCTGACACCTTCCAAACTCACTCTTGCCAAAGGGCCCCACACTTTCCTGATAAGAACAAATTTTGGTTTATCTCCTCAACAGGCAAATAACAAAAGCCGTCATGAAGCAGATAGTTTAAGGCATTTTAATTCTACCTAAATATTTTCTGACCCACCTTGGGGTTCTCAGCCCTGAGCCTGGACTTCATGTCTCTCACCACATGCATAGTGTCACCATCTCCCGACTCCCCAAACTGTTCCCGTTTGCCACCAAGGAAAGTCAAGCTTGCATTTCTGTGATACTTGAACACACTTTGTGAATTTGAGGGCATCTGCCCTGCAGATATACCACTAACTGTAACCCCAGGAGGCTTAAAGAAATATCAGCACTCCAATTCATAGAGTAAAGGTCTGAAGAGGCAGCTCTGTGAACGGATAACTGCCCGGGGCTTTGCCAAGCACAATATAGCTGTCACTTGTTATTAGGTGAAAGATTTTCTGGGGAACAGTGTTTTTCATTTTGCATGTCAGAGACGGGGGAAAAAACACATTTAGACAACCATCTCTTTAAGAAAAGAGAAGAGAGCGGCGCGGCAGAGCTCACTTACCAGGGCTGGTTATTGTCAGGAGGTCAAGCCGCCGTTTCTGCTGGAAAACAAATTATAAAAGGAATTGTTAAAAGGGGACTAATTTTAGTGGGTCAGCTTAGACCTGCAAAGTAAGTGTTCTGACATTTATAGCAGAATTAATTACAAGTTACATGGCTCACAGCAACTCTTTTGGAAGGGATCCACATGTACTTTAAGAGGAAGAAAAAAACCCCTTCTTCAGTCCTTTTAATGTGTTTTTATTTGCGCTTATAAAGTGTTACTATTTCTTTTTTGGAACATATACTTGAAATGGATAGCTGGAAGCACAGATGGACCGATATATTTATAAAAGTGATTTCTGATTCCACAGGGAAGAAGACATGGAACCAGGACAAGCAACTCTAAGTTCTTTATTCATATCAATCACTGACTCAATGCCTGTATGTGATCAAACACAATTAGATTGCCTTGGGGTGAACCTTTCAAAGACATGTAAGAGAATCTAGACAAACTCAAGACTGATAAAAGGAAAGCTTCTTTTCATGCTGAGAGCAGTCAGCCCATGGATCTCGTTGCCACCGGATATCCCTCACCCCAAAAGCTTGCCAGACTTGATCATCACTGGATATGCGTACAGATAGCAAAATGCAGGGAGTTAATATGGCAAATAATCAAGTTTACACAGAGGACCGGTTTCTGGAAAGGCTGCAAACCTTCACAGTGCAAACAAACCCGTACTATGGGAAAGTTAGGAAAATTTTTGGCCTGGAACAAGCCATCCCACCAAAGCCTTTGTGATGGTGGGGTGCATCTGAGTTTCCTTTCCCCGTAACATGTAGCCAGTGCTGTTGCCTACTCCGTGTTCCCAGTCTTAGGTGGTCTCTCCACCATTGCCTCTCCATAGCCTGCCACTTAAACCCATGTACTCCTGGACCATTGTCATTTTTTTCTACTTTTCTGTGGGCTGAGAGCTTTCCATCACATGCAGGGCTTTCCCCATCTCACGGACAGACTGTTACTGCCCCTTCATCATGCACTTTCTAACTTACTGTCTTCTCCCTAACTTTGCCCAACATCAGTGTGTCTAGCAGGTATTGAAGATTATACTGTCCAGTTTAATTTCTCTCTCCTAATTTGCTCAATAATGTCTGTGTTACTTTCATTTATTGTCAGCCCTATTGATCTTCTTCTAATCTAATTCTCATCACTGCACTCACTGTATTCCCTATGTGACAGCTGAAAGTCCTTGAGGAGGAAACATTGACTTGGTATTCCCTAACCTGAGTGCTTTTCCTTGGAAATCATGACTGATGCAACTCCTTTCCAAGCCCATCATTTCTCTGTGGCAAAGCTTCACTGGCTGAAGTGCATGGACACAGTTGGTCATCCACTAAATCCACTTGAGCTATATTGGGCACAACAGTAAATTTGGCCGGCTGGGAAGCCAAGTGGGGTGTCAGGCTGGAAAAAACACATTGTCTGAAACCTTCCTGGCCTTCAGTTCCTTACCTCTGGCACAACACAAAATATATTTGAGAGAAAATTCCTGTCTTATTCCAGAGGTGCTCCTTGTTCTCTTAACTCTATTAAGTCATTCCGAGCGTGACCTTAGCAGTGTGCCCGAGCACATTTGCTTTAGTTTAAAATACTGGGGCCAGTGTGCGCCAAAACTTTTTCCAGGTGTGCCAGGGTAAGAGGGAGCAGAACACCCTGCTCCTGCCTTGTGTCACCTGCTCAACCCCTCCTTTCTCAGGGAGCAGCAAAGCAGAGTAAGAAATCCTCTGTAAGCACAGGACCCACCTTCCCAGTGGGAGCCATGAGACGAAATATCTCCTAATGAGCTAAATTTTTATATAGATCCTGCACCTTAATCCTGATTCATATGTACTAAGCTGTGAAATGCCAGAGCTTAGCCCCCACTGGGCCAAAAGCTTTGCTTACATTTCTCAGCACAACTGGAACTCCAAATGCTGTATATCTAATGAATAGCTAGAGCAGAAAATATATATCCCAAGCCTATACTCCGTGAAAGCCTCTCTACTAGGAAAAAAGGTAGAATATAAATATCCTGCATCAAAGAAAGTGGGAAAATGTAAAGATATGGAACAGAGAGAAAGGCATGCAGCCCAACTGGCTCCCAGTTGTCTATTAAATGGGGTAAAAATAAACATTAAATAAAAACCAAAATAGCTGAGCTTGATACATCAGGAAAACAAAAGCATATAGGACAGGTTAAACAAATGGGAAATAAAATGAAATTATTACAAGTCAAATGTTCAGTTTGTAACTTTTTTCCAGTTTGAATACTGCCTTCAAGCTGACCCTGAAGAAAACAAATGAACTCCAGATCCAGGAAATCTCTGTGTATATGTTGAACTTTAAGCTGAAGTTATTTCTCTGACTTCAAGTGGAGCAGCACTGATCTTTTGCATCTAACACCTAACTGCTGCAAGGGATTTGAAATGCCACCAAGTTCTTGGCACTGGCTCCACCCAAGTGCTCCAGGCTGGAGCTCGGTGGTTCCTGCCTGCCTGGTGACAGAGGGAGGAAAAAATTCTCAGCTCTGACCTTCACTGGACCTTGAAGAGGTTTCTCTGATTTAGCTCGCCGAGGGAAGTTTATGTACACTCGCCCCAGCCCTGAAGAGAAGCAAACAGCAAAATGCATTCCAGAATTGTGCATTTAAACATGCAAAAGTGCCCTAATTATGGACTCAATCACTTTCCGGAAATTCCAGCCTGCTCTCAGATCTCAGGGCTAGCTCTCTGCCGTTTCCAGGGCTCAGCTGGATGCAAGCAGCCTAGTAACTAGATGGATTTAAAAAAAAAAAAAAAAAAAACCCAGACAGACTCACTTATGAGTAGCTATAAAAACAGCAGTATTTGAATCTAAAGAGAGAGACATTACAAATGTCACACCCATTAATAAAATAATTTCATCAGAAGAATCGTGGCTGTGGGGCTTTATATATTTGCTTCTTTCTTCAGTGCTGAAAGATGCAAATTGCAGCTGTGGCCCCCCTCCAGCACGATCACCCTCTCCCTGTTTTGACAGATTTCTTGAAAGACTCAGCTCACAAGATGTCTGGCTTTTTTTGTTCTGCCTTTAGGAATTTTCCACTTCGCAAACACCTGCCCCTGCTGAGATGCTTGGGACCATCCCAATCTTCAGGCAACCTACTGTCCCAAGAATTTCTTACAATCTGAGCACTGAAATGCAATGACTGTTGTCCCTGGTCGGGAAAGTGGTGACAGCTTCCCATGTCTATAAGGCTGGATTTCACCTACACTAACAAAAAGGCATTCCATGAGAAACACTAAAATGATCCCCACAGCATCAGCCATAATTTATAAGAGGCAAACAGAAATGTTCCCTGCATCATCACAGTATCACTGTTGCTGTAATCCTGTCCTGCCCTTAAGGGGCAGCATCCTCTTTTCCACTCTGCTGGCTGTTTGAGATCCCAGGGGCAGGAAGAGGCCACTGATGATTCATTTTTCTTCCCACCTGGGGCAGTTTCCATCGCTGGCACTGCCCAGAGGCACAGTCCCTACAGTGCACCAGGGCTCGCAGCAAACCTGCAGCAGATCGTGTTCGCTTCCACAAAATTAACACAATCTTTAATTAATGCAATAAGCACTGATGAGTAATAAATCATATTAAAATACAAGGAAGGCAATTTTTTAATAAATTAAGCATTGATTCACTCAATAAATATTAATCTACTAAGCATCAAGAATTCATTACATTTTGGAAAACCAGTTGAAGAACGTCGCTGGTGAGCTGGTCTGCAGTGTGCAGAATGGTCCCTGTTCACCCATTATATACACTTACTTTTAACTAATTCTTTAATTTATCAAGTTAAACAACTTGCCTGAAAGTGAGTCTGGATTATTATTCCATTGCAAGATGCAATTTTCTTGACACAGATTCTAACTCACCCCTCAGATTTTTTCCTGTTTTTTAGTAACTCCTTTTCTAAGTACTTCCTTTCTCTCCCTTTGTTTTGGAGGTCTTTAAAATATTTGCTGACTGGTGTCATTTAATTTTCACCTCAATTAACTTAGCAAGAGTTGCAAAACTAGAAAAAAAAATGCAGGGGGAGTGTAAATTAACTCATTCATTTAAGTTTAGCTTATCTATGAGATGTTCTTTCACACTTTGCTCTCTGCAGAGTTCCTCCAACCTTTTATATAGATGTGGGATGTGCTGCACTTGCTTTGACTCTTATCTACAGATTAGCAAAAGAGAAGGAAAAAAAGCCAGATGCAAAGATGCCCCACGAGACTGATATGGAGCTGTTTCTGTAGCAACCGATGATTTTCTTCTCATGTAAGAATGAGCCTCATCATATCTAATTCTGAATGTATCTGGGCCTTACTTGCCAGCCAAAGCTGTGTCAAGTATAAAGTCAATATAGTCAGAAAGAGTGATAAAAAAGCAATTATAAAGTCATCTTCCTACTCCTCCTTCAGCCATGATCCAAAAAATATCCTTATCCCTGCCTTCTGTCCCAGCACATCATCTCCAAGCCCCCCACACCCAGCAGGGTAGGTAAGTGGGGATGGAGCTGGCAGCAGCCATCCAGGGATCTATTGCACATATGATGCCAGAAGCTTCTTCAGCTTCCTGGCCATCCACATCCCAGGAACCAGCAGAGGTTTTTCTAAACAGCAAGGCCATCTATTCCTGCCTTGCTCTGAGTGGCCATATGAAATTCCTAAGCCCAGAGCTGAGATCAACTTCAGCTCTAGAAAGCTCCTGTTGGATTTGCGCCCTTTCACTGCCTTCACTCTGTGGGCAGTTTTTGCTGCAGCTGTGAACTCAAAATCAGGCTGCCCACTCACTAACAGCTCCTGCCACAGTCCCCTCACAGGAAGCTGGAATTGACTCTCTGGGACCTCACAAGGACCTTGTCTTCCAAAATACATTTTACCCAGCCTGGTCTCTGCTGTTGATTTCTTTCCCCTAATTTAAGTGTGTTTTGAACACATCTGTCCCTTACCACCTTCAGTTTACTGTGCAGAGGGTTTAAGATTGAAATGAAGTGCATGATGTTATTTTTCATCCCGGAAACTTTGCCACAGGTTGTCACCAGTAGTGCCTTTTCTTTTTGACTTCAAAACTAGTGTTTCTTTTCTGTAAACTGTGTTGACACAAGAATAATTGAAACCATTGTATCTTATCACAAAATAAAGCTGAGGATGTACTGAAGGGTGCATTTCACATTTCTGTGGCCTTTAGTATTGCCACACTCTGCAATGTCAATGCTTTAGAAATCTGTCCTTTCACATTACGGCATGAAAGAGCCAGGGCTCAAAAAAGGATCAAAGAGATCTCAAGTGTGCAACTTGGCACAGCTGGGTGGCACAATGTGGATGTCCAAAGGCACCACCAGGGTTTGCATTGGAGGGAGATTGTGCAGGAGGAGAAGGTTAAAGGCTGTATCCCATCCTTCCTTGTTGCCACCTGTTGTTGGACAGTTTAAGAAATATTCAGGGCTGATCAACATCTGGATAAATTTTCTACTGAAGGCTTAGATGAAGGAAGGTGTTGGAAAAAAAGTGAGAATTTCACATCTGCCCCATTCCTCAAATGCAGGTTTCACTACTTGCACCTCCCTCCCTTCAGAGTGCAAGAGTTACCTCGAAAGAGAAACTCTTGATTTAAGTAATGATCCCAAAAAGCTACTAATTCAAATCCTGTAAAAATGGATAATTTGATGATTTAAAGCTGCCTTTTTTTTTTCCACATTATGCTGAGCAATAATCTTTTCTTTCCATCCTGAAATCACAGGCTTTTGTTCACACAAGATCTCACATTTTGTACTTCCTTTATGATTAGCTGCTAAAGTTCCCTGGTATCATGATAAAATGAACCAGTCAGCTTGTTGACACTTGACTGGGATTTTAGCAAATTGCATCTGCTGTAGCCTACTCTGTGGAATCAATTATTGATAATATAGGTGTGGAAGAACATTTATAAAGTGGTTTGGGATATGTTATTGCTCATGCTAAGAACTATAATGAGCATTTTAAACCATTTTGACAGTGACCTCTGCAGATATTTGATCGCTGCAATATGTGGTAACTCGATTCTGGTTTAGAATCAAAACCAAGTCCGAATAATGAAAGACAGTGCCAAACCTTTAAGCTACTTTACTCATTCTTCCAGCGCACATATACTCCTACTTAATATCTGACACTTGCTTATTTCTTTCCCAAAACCAACAATGCATGGTACCTTCCTATTTCCCCAAAGCACTGCCAAACAAGTAGCTGAGACCTCTCCTCCTTCCCCCTTGATCTATTTGTCCAAGGAACAGAAGATTCACAGGTAATGTTCTTACAGCCCTGTTGTGCTCCAAAGCTATTTAGAATGAACATTAGTACAACTGAGGTTAAGGAAAGGTGGAAAAGCCATTTTTTTAGCACACGTACAAACACTCTGAAGTACCTATGGCAGAAGCAGAAGTTTGCAGCTCCTTAGTGAGGAGGTTCCTACCAAAAGCTGTAGATCATCGCCCAAGCCAGGGAAGGCTGAGGTCCTTCAGTGACTGCACACTGAGGCCACTGACAATGGGCACTCTCAGCTTTATGGGCCCCACAAATTCATGGTCTCCTCCACATATTCTTGAGTGACATCTACTGGTGCTTCATCCATAGGGTGCCTTACTTACATACGCAGCACTCATAAAGTAGTACCCAGATTCATGGTGAACCTCTAGGAATCCAAAGAAAAGGTGCCTCTCTGTTCACTGTGAATATTAACAATCACAACAAAAAGTTGTTAAGGCTATCTCGTCTCTGGGAAGAAAGAACTGCTTTGGAATTAACTGGTCCTTAACTTTGCCAGTAAAAGTTATGACAACAGAAAACCTCTTGACTGAGGGAAAAGAAGGGGTGATATATCCAATACCTTTGTTCTGCTCTTTCCCAAAAGCTGTAGGCCTGCAAGAAATGAAGGAAGAGAAGAGGTCCATTTCTCCATGGTCTGGCCCCACAACCAAATTGGGATCAAGCCTTTTTTTAGCTGCACTAAGAAAGAAGGTGGTTTGTGCATGTTTTAAATGTACTTACACAGCAAGGGTTCAGGATCTACTCATTCCACAATTTAACTCAGCACTCTAAGGGGTTTGTTTTGGTGAAACACTGCCACGCAGGTTTTTCACAGTTTCTTGTATTACTATGTAAATTGCAGAGCTGTGGTTATAATCCTGTGCTTGTGACAGCAATTACTTAACGCCCATAGAGATTATTGTAATGCCACAAACAATGGATTATGTTTTAAAGTACATGGTAAGCAGCAGGAGCTAATAAACTCTTCCCTTTAAAATTTATTTATTTAGAAAAATAGAGTAAACAAGGGCAGAAAAAACTGTACAGACCCCACACAGTGCCATTAACAACCTAAATCTATCCATGACACAGATCCCTTTAGGCACGGCCTTGCCATTCCTTAGTTGTGATTTCTGTCTTACATTAAGTCTCACAAAGGAAAGGAGCAGCATTTGTGAGAGCAATTATGAACTTTGAAAGTTCACCATTTGTTGGGGGTCTGGGGGAGAGAAGCAACAGTGTTCAATGAATGTTTGATTAGAAACAAAGCATATCTACCTACACCAGTAATGGGATATTGACTGACCAGCCATTGTTTATGGGCTGGTTTAGATAACAGACAGGACAGATCAACCGCCAGCATAAGCAGTTTTTAAACTAAACATGCAGTTGTAGGATCCTGTGATTACATCATGAGGGAGACACAAATTCAGGAGTTCATGTCCCTGCTCTGGCCCATCTGGACCTTAAGACTGAGCTCTGAACCAGCAGATCGTTTCTCCCAAACCTTCTTTTGCTGTCTATAACTAAATAAATATTTATTCAAGTTGGGACAAAAGTCCCAACATTCATGTCTGACCTAAGCAGTTTAGCTACCAGCTAGTAGCAGTTTAGTAGCAGCTTTCTATTCTCTCCATGTCAACTAATACTAAGTTTAATAAACTGTCATCATGCCAGAATAGCCAGGACATTGGTGGGGAGAAGACTGACTTGGGTTCAAAGGCAATTACTGGTTTGGAAAAAAAGGGAATTCTATGAGAAGAAGGAAAAAAACCACCTGGGATTCTGAAGATGTTGGGAAATTTCTGAAACATGAGAATTTCTCACTGGAAGAGTGACTGACACCAGCCCCCCAATCTCTGGTCAGGCTGTCACGGCTCCACTGCAGCCAAAGACTTTTCTGCAATAGGGACAGGCAGGAGAGAAGGGGGAATAACTCTGTGTTTTCACTTTTAAATTAGGAGGATTATTGAAAATCCCTCCCCAGCCCCCACATATTGTGTAATGTCTCTTAATTACTGTATATAAGTCAAGGCAACATGATAAAAATTGCAGCAAAGAGTGAAATTAGAATCTATTATGTATGGAGAAATACATAAATTTATATGTCCAACTATTTTGGTCTCATCTAATTTCAAGCTTTTCATCTAATTTCAGTTCGAGTCTGTTTCCTTTCACAATCCATGGCAGTGAGTTTGTTTTTTTAATGCTCAAAAAAAATTTTTTTTTTCCAAACCAGACCAAAGCCTGTCATATTCACTTTAACAAATGATTCAGAGCATCCCAATCTCTATTCTCCTAAACCCTGCCTATTTAATTACAGCCCGTGACAGCACTGTCTGGAGAAGTCAAATGGCACAAACGAGCGTGGGCTCTTCTGAAGGTAAAAGGAACAATCTGACTTTCCAAACAGACCAATCACTTTCTCATTTATTTCTGAAGTAATGTCGTGGTCCTTTGCTGTGAAATGTGCTAAAATAATTACTAATTCCTGCATTTGAGTATCTTGAGGCACGGAACTTGTGGAACAAGGTACATTCAGGCTGCAACTGCTATCAAAATTCCTTAGGGTAACAGAGCAGCTCTGGGACTCCTTACAGCCTCTCCCAGGGTCACTCTGACTTTGTACACTATCGAGTGTAATTCGTGTTTAATCTATGGGTGGTGTATCTAGAACTGTTAATAAGAAAGTCAAATGGAGGCTGCTGGAGCCAAGGCAGCATTTCACTCTATACATATCAATTGGGACAGTTTTATCTTTGTTTTTAAATTTGGCATTTTAGCCCAAATCCTTTACTCAGGTGCTTTAAACTGTGAAAACCATTCCAGGTGAATTTTTATTCACAGCAGCTGAGAGAGTTATATATGTTGTAAATAATACGTTAAGTTATATTACAGGAGAAAATAAAAGTTTGGTTCATCAAAATCAATGAGCTGAATTAGTTTGCCTGAGAACAGCCTGGAATGGAGATCTGAGTAAGAAAATGAGGCCATTCAGATATTACAAGTTTGCTCCTCTCCTCAGTCCATGTCAGGTTATTCTGACTAATAAAATAGGGGACAACATTTGTCCTGTCAACTGAACAGAGATAAGAGGTCTGAAACACTCTTTTCATTAGCCTGGTTGCTAACTGATTCAAATTATCTCTCTTTTACAGTTGTTCTATAAGCAATTCATTGGGGACCTGGTACCTGATGTAAATCAAGTGGTGGTTAAAAAACCCAGAGCTCACACTTTTGAAAAATCTGGTGACTGGCAAACTGGAGACTACTTTGAGAATGAGGTCCCAGTGGGAGAGAGAAGGGAACCAAATGCCCTATTAACCAATTTTAACATGAAACTTCTCATTTTTTGCATCACAAATGTGGAGATGCTTCAGGGTTCAGCCCAGCCAAAGGCTGAGTTTCCCCAGTTCCCCCTGGTGAGACAGTCACTGGAGGCAGATTGTGCCCCTCAGAACCAGATCCCCACAAGACAAAAGCTGAGATTTGCTCACATGTAACAAACATTTAACCAAGGATGTGGTAACTCTGTCACGAGATACTGCAAAGCAGTTGTCCTTTGGGCTGCACAGAAAATATGTTTCTCCAGGTAATTTGAAATGTGGATGTTTACCTATGATTTGTGAGTCACTCTGCAGTTTCCATTTTTTTTAGAAATAGACAATTCTGTATTTTAATTGTTACCATTGCCCTTATTTAGGCTCTTCATTTTTTAGAAGAAATCCAAGAGGTTTCCAAACATCCACTGAGCATTAACCTTAAAAATTAATTATCTAGACGTTTACAATAACATTTACACAGTGTTAGGAAAAGCAATTTGCTTCCCCAAAGAGTACCTATTTTTCAGTTAGCAAAAAAGCTGTGGTATGTCAAGAATAACTCAGGAGGAAGCATCAGTCCATCATTTCAAACCAATTTCACAGTCGCAGGAAAGGTGAACGAAGTTTCCACAGGTGAAAATGCCAGAAAAATTTAGCCTTGTTCTTAGCCTGAACTTGATTGTGTCAGATAGCTATATTTCAGGATTGTTAATTTTTTTTTTTTTAAAGACCAACACAGATGTAAATGTTCCAATTTATAGTGGCAAAATTAGGTGTCAGATTCATTCTTGTTTTCAGTGAGCTTAAATTTTTCTTTTGGGCACTGAAGACAGATAAATGTGGCTTTTCCTTCTGAAATGTGGCTCCCCTTTCCATGGTCCTGCAGGTGGGGTTACAGAGGGGACACAAGAGCCCAGCTCAGCTTTGCCCTCTCCAGTCCCAGACTCCCCAGAGGAAAGTTTATTCCCCAGAGACCACTCCAGAAGAAAGTGTCTCTACTGTGTCAGCCACCAGAAATATCTCTGTGCTAATTTCCAACAGGAAAAAATATGAGAGTTCATGTCTTTTATATCCCCAAATAAATAAACTAAATGGTTCACACAATACAATAGAATCAGTACTTTCAAATGAGCTTTTTCATGAAGCCTGAATAGATTTCCAGCCCACATGAGCAGAAAACTAAGTAAAATCATTGGGGATTACTGTTAAAAAGCTCCTTGACAAAAAAAAAAAGGAAAAAGAAAAAGAGAAGCTGATCTTAGGGCAGAAAAGGCACTTCGCACACAAGGAGCTGGCAAAGCAGGGGGCAGCAGAGAAGAAAGTGTTAAGAGAACTGCAGATAAAAAGATGCCATTAGGAAGATGGCTCTGGAGCAGATTACATAGAAATAAGACGAAAGTTTTCTGAAAACCAAATAAGCAAACAAGCCAGCTCCCCCAGCCCTCTGATCAGCAAAGAAATCAGAACTGTCAGCTTTCATCTGCCTCGTACAATAAACTTAAACTCAAAAGAATAGTTACGTTTTGATTCAAGCCACACAAAGCTAATTTTTGCTGGCCATGGCTTTCCCTAACTCAGTGTTTTGGACTCTGAGGAACGTGAGATTTTCCAGGCTGGGGAGTGTTTTATTGCTACTGTGTCAACTTTGAATTATGCACGGATTTTTAAATATGGAACTGTTCCTCTACTTATGATGACAGGCACATTCACATCATATAAAATTGGGAATGAGGAGAGCTAAACAAAGCCAGTGAGTTCTGAATTGATCACCTAAAACATCTGCTGTATTGCTTAGGAATTGCAGCACATATGGTATATCAGAGCATCCAATATTTGGAGGCACACTACCTATGCAGAACATCCATAAAATGTCAGAAAAACCCATTTTGGCCATTTCAATCTTAACTCTGAATGTTCTTTTTTTAAAATAAAATACCTAAAATTATTTCTGGGGTTTTTTTTCTGTTTTGTCATGTAATTTGATTGCAATCAACTTATCTCCTGCCCTAAGTCTCCCCTGTGTTTCTGTACAGCCCTGGGAATGCAAACAGTGTTCAAATAAACCACAAGAACATAACGGAAAAGAGAAAAAGAAGTGATCATCTAAATGTGATCCTTCCTAACTGAGTCAATCTATTCCTTGCACTTATTCTGAATCTCACCACTGTTAGGGTACAATAATCCCACAGCAACCCTAACACAGTATTGACTAACAACAAATCAGAAATATGCATTCAAAATGGGATTTTGCTGTGGTTTAACAGTCCTGCTATATCATGCTCCAAGTCTTGCCAAAAGAAAGGATGTGACATTTTTCAAGAACAGCTGACCTAAGGGTGAATTATGCACCCAAATACTTTTTAAGCAGTAATGTGTTTTTGAGAATGATTCTAAGCATCAAAATCTCACTAAAACAGGTCAGATTGGAGCCTCTGATTTTGTGTCAAAAAAAAAAAATAGCAAGGAAAAATATTTCAAATCATCAAATAAAAGTCTTTTTTAAAATCCTACTGCCCAGTTATTGGCTTTGCTTTGCAAGTTTGGCTTTGATTTGGGGGACATAAGAAAGGGACTGTCGTATCCACCCTGAATACATCCCAAAGGAAGAGAGAGCTGCTGTGAAAAACAGAGAAAATACCAAATGGGGCATTGGAGCCACAGAGTCAGAGGAACCATTACATTGAGAATAAATTCTTCAAATGGGAACTAGTCTAGGGAGCAGCACAGGTTCAGAAAAGATGGCAGAGATCAGCTAAAATAGTTGCAATTTCTCATGCCAGCATTTCCTTTAACCAGTTCAAGCTCAGAAAGAGGTAAGGGTGAACCATGAATCAACACTCACCAATTCTCTCTGGTAAACTCATTATTTGTTGTTGCAGTCTCTTGCAGAACTCGAGACAAAGGCTTTCCCTCTGCAGATAAACACTAATAAAGTGCCTGTGTTTTCTCACTGCTTTGAACCTAATCCACGGGTAAAAACCAGTAGCAAGTTGCATAATTCTTAAAATCTCTCCTAAATTTATTGGATTACATTCTACAAGTGATTACAAATAAACCCAGCACTAATTTACCCTTCATATCTTCAGGCAAACTGGAGAGATCCTACTCATCCATCTCAAACATTCAGAATTTCAGAATTAATTCAGTATTTCAGAATAAAAATATCATTCTGGGGTGGCCAAGAAGTGAATCAGGTACCAGTTTTCACAATTCCAGCTCACATAACCAGAAGGCAGCGTGGAACCCAAATTACAACACACAAAATCATGAACCATTTCAAATGAGTTCTGTGCCTAGTAAGCATTGTCCAGTTTAGCAGGATTATTATTTCTATCACTGGAATGCTAAAATGTGGTATTTAATGAAACTGCATTGTGTACTTAATGATAGCCAGCTGAATAATTCTGAAAATGAAAATCTTATTTTCTCCCTTTATACCCTGAGGTCATTGTGAAATCAAAGGGGACAAAACTCACAGCTCACATTATCTGTGCCATAAACTTACTCTAAACCTAAAAGGCCTCAAATTTTGTAAGAAAAACAAAATTCAAAGCTTTTTCAAAGAGCAGATCCCAAAAGTAAAACTATTGCTTAAAGCAGAGAGAATTCTGTGAGGGCTCCCTCTTTTGGCAACAAAATAAAAGCTTCGCAGATCATCGTGAAAAGCTTTTCACAAGAGGTTCTTTGCTTTCAGGAGCACAAACCTCACATCACACACGGCCTGGTCTGATTGTATTTTATCTTCTAGGGAAGATCTCAGCAGCCCCAAAGTGTTTACCAATACAGAGAATGCTGCTGCTCTTGAATTTCGGAGTTACTTATACTGTCCCTTGATTCTGAAGAGTACTTCAAGAGGAACTACTGAAAATTCTGCATTTTGCTGGGAGCAAAATCTTACTGGGAGCTAAGAGTTATAGGACTGGGCAGGAGCAGGCAGAAACAGAAGCAATTTGGCATTGGCTGGGATAAAAATCACAGGATTAGTCGAGAAAATGGGTCACAGAGGACAGGCCAAAGAAAAAGTGTGAAAAATGGCTTTTTCTGATTAGTCCCTTCCTGGGAAGTGTGCCAGAAAGTACAGAAGGTCCCCAAGAAATTTCCTCAGGCCAAGTTTCACTGTGCAGCTTTTCCATGGGAGCTGTCAAACGGAAAAACATCTAGAAATTATTTATCACTATTGGGATTGCTGGTGTAAAAGGTTTTCACCCAGATACAGGGTTTCTGAGAGCTGCTGATGGCTTGGGAAGGGGCCCTGCCCTGAGTGGGGGCTGCACTGGCAAGGTGCTACACCTGAATTTGCAGTTACCTGGGGGCTGGGATGTCCAAGGAAGGAAAATCTGTTCACCTGAGCTGCTACCACCTTTCTCAATGAAATGGAGTTTGGGGTCAGTATGCACAACCTACAAGCAATTTAAGGCAAGTCCTTTGGTATTGTACCAAAACCCCAGACCCATTCATAGTAATTTGGCCTTATAGGCACATAAATATATATAAATATATACATTTTAATACCTTTGGCAAATAAAGGATCATAAAAAGAAAAGTTGGTTGGCCTTCCTGGCCGAGCCAAGAATGTACTTTAGGTTAAAAAATAGACACTGGAAAGGATGGAGCCAGAAAACAAAAAAAAAAATNTACTTAATAAAAGATAGGGAAAGCTTTGGATAACTTTTTTCCTTTTGCTTCTCTGTAATTTACATCACCTGATATTCTGAAACTCCAATTTTTTACAACAGGAGCTTTTTAGAAACTTCTGGTAAAGGTTATTGAAATCTAAAAGTTCATTGTATTATAATTGTCTCATCTAGGCCTCAAAGGCTTTTTTGCTGCTGCTGTCCTGTGGGGAAATTGAGCAAGGGGGTGCTGGTTATGTGAACTCAGAGAGATCTCCTTATAAACATGACCAGTATTATGGGGTCTTTCAATTTAAATACCCTGTCTGAAAAAGGCAGATTATTCTGGATTTATACACATAAAGAGAATATCATGCTAACTTTTTATTAAAAATTAAAATCTTTTGAGTCACAACAGAAATCAATATACCACAATTTGAGTGAAGTAGAATGATGATCCTGTGGTTAAGTAATTGAAAAGGGAATTGAGTAATCTGTCATTCTCCCTGCCCTGGGCAACTTAGCTCTGGATGTCTTAAGCACTGCATTGTAGGCTCCTAAAAAAGTCAGACATCATGTTTCCAAAAGCAATTTCAGCCAGCAAGGCAGCATTTTGGTACATTCCTAAGCACAAGTCTTGTTTTTTACATTTTGCACATCCTGGAATTGCGGCATTTTCTGACATCCTGGACTAAGAAGGTTCAAAGAGCTCAGCAAGGTGGCCAGTAAGGATGGAAGGCATGGCCACATGATAAGAGACAATCAAGCTTTGTCTATCTCTAACCTGGCAGGTGAGAACCAACCATGGCTGTAAAATGTTGAGGCTGGGCAGGAGCTGCTGAGACCTCTGAAATGTGCAGAGCTGTGCTGAACCCAGTCCCTCCGCCTTAGAGCAATGCCAGACCTGCCTGCAACTGGCTTTGAAAAGCATCCTAAGAAGTCTGACACCTCAAATCACTTCTGAAAATGAGACTAAACTGCCTAAAGTACTTATGCATTACTCTACATAGTGTTGTGGAGGTCAAGTTCTGAATTCAAGAGCTCTTCTGAAAACTGAACCGCTCAGCTCAGCAAAGAGGCTGCTGTATTTCCTTTCTTTTGCTCTATCTTTTACCAGCATAAGTTTGTCCTACCTGGGAGAACACCATGCCGTGTTGAGGTGTTAGATTAGATTTTTGTGCTCAGATTGTCCTTTGCTGGATATAGATACACAGTTATATACATCACTGCCTGGTTATCCTGCCGTATGAACCAGAGTGAGGAGGGCAGAGATGGATAACCACTAGGATTTAAAGAATAAACTCAACACAAACGCAAGAAGGTGGGTGGTGAAGACAGGCAAATCATGATGCAATTATGTATGAAAATATATCTGTACAAAGAGAATAGGCAAAATCTGTCCAGGCTTCAGTATGGGCCTGAATAACCTCCAGAATCTGGAGCGATGCTTCATTAGATGCCATCAGTGCCTTTGGTGCACCCAATTGCAGCAGCTCAGGAAGAGAAGTGTTTGCCTTCATTTGGAATTTGCCTGCCTTTTGTCACAACCTTAATTTCATTGAGTTGCTGAGTTTTGTATCTTTACAAAATGCACCATTCAAGCTTCCAGCAGACATGCAGATTAGCCTTATCCTAAAGCACCTCATCTCTATTTATCCCGGGATAATTAGTCACGTAAATTAGAAGTCATTACCAAAGGCTACAAAAACCTTCAGCAAAGGCTTGTTGACAGGCTAAACATGTTTAAAATACTTTTAGGTCTGAGGGTGGGAAGAGCAGGGTATTTTTGTGGGGGGAGGTGGGGGGAAAGAGAAATATCATCATCAGAGGAAGGAAATTCTGGCAGAGAAAATGGGGCTGCATTAATCTGTATTCATTCCTAAAGAAAGACTTATACCATTGTATGCTGCCTCGGTGATATATAACAGAGGACATTTAAAATGCCAAGCCATAAAAGTGTATTTTCTTCATTACATTTTCGTTGAATGCTTTGATCTTCCCATTTTACGCTATAAGTTTGATTCATCATTACTTTCCAGTAAGAAACTGCCACATTTGATTGTGGAAAGAAGAATTCTTATCTAATTGCAATTTGTAAGCACAGGATTTAGTGTATTGTTGCCTGAAAAATGGAACTGTCTAAATTATTTTCCCTGAAACTAACATCCTCAACAAATAAAAGCAACATATGATAGCTGGGCATAATTAAAGAAAAATGACACCTACTGTTACATGAATAAAGAAAATATGTTGATGACAAGAAAGGGGGGAAAAATGTGATTTCCCTGCAGTTTTGGTAAAACACAAAAGCATCGCATTTTAGTTCTTTTAACACATTTGTTCAATGAATTGGAAAAAAAGCAATCCCATCCTCCAAAGCAGCCTGTAATGTACAGTTATTTCCCTGCAGTCAGAGCAGTGCACGTCAGACATTTTGGATTTACTGTGCAGGCACAGCAGCCCTGCCTGAGTGTCCGGACACCCAAGAGCCTTTTCCCCAGCAATGGCACAGGAACGAGAAAAGCCACGGAAATCTGGGCATGTAGAAAAACCTCCCTGAAAGAGTCCTATTTGCAGCTTCACTTTCAACAGCCATTTTGATCTCTTAAGGTGTCTATACATATTTTATACAATCAGTTTTCAAGCAACTTTCTGCTTCTTCAAACCTTTTTTTTTTAATTATTATTTTCTGCTTTATTGCTCGTCATCCTTGCTCCCTCACATGTGCTTATCTATTCCCTTCCCCAGTATTAAGCAACTCATAGAAAACCTCTGGTAACAAAACATGTAATATTCTGTTATCATTTGGCATTTTACCATCCAAAGCTTAGAGTATTTGTCTTTTTTCCCTTTGTTTTCAGCACTGTCCTGTCTTGCCCCTCCCCACAGCATTCACATATTCATTACAGATGCCTTGATAAACTCGTTTTCGACTCCGTGGGGTATGAATAGGGTTATGGAAATCACCTATCTATAGCAATACTTGATAACGAATGTGCAGTGATAGCTCTGAGAGATGAATTATTCCCCATTCTCAACAGGACCAGATCAGTATAGTTTGTAACCTGTTGGAGGAAATGCTATCCTGACATTAGCAAGTTTTCCAGCCCATTATGAGATCCATTCTGCTCCAGCTACTCCCCCAATGTACTCAAGAAAGTTTAAAGCCAGATTGGATATTTCTACCCAAGTTGACAAAGCAGTTTTGACTGCAGAGAAGATATATTAGACAATAATGTGTAACGTACTTACAGAAATATACCTAGAATATGACTAACTACTACAGGAGCACTATTACTATCTACTATAATTATCCCTTGTAAGCAAATATATACACAGTCACAAGAAACACTATGAATCCCTGAAAAGAAAAAAAATATCTAATTATGTATCTTCACTGCTTACAAATGGTCTCCAGTATTGTCCCAAAATACAGAGCGTTACTCTAAGAAGAAGCATAATAGTAATGACCGGGTTTACAAGACCAAAAAAAAAAAGCCAATAAAATGATTACTCTGGAATTCGGGTTGTACTGCAGCAGCAGCTGTGTGAGAGATGCAGCCAAAACCTGGTTAGAAGCCACTCGCCTTTTCTAGAGATGGGAGAAACACTCTACATGAGTCACCTTCTGAGCCACCTGTGAACTGAATATCAACAAGCTCTCAAAATAGCAAAATCATGGTGGGGGGTGGGCATATGCATCTCTTTCTTGGAACAGGATATCCAGTTAGGAATAAGAAATAAATAATGAAAAGAAGGTTGTATGCAAGAGTAAAATATGTTTTTCAAACATCCAGGTACTGAACTGGATGTTTGTAAACTGCGAAATCTGACAGCAGCTGCACAAGAGTTCCAGAGCTGGAGAGAGGCCTTACTAAAGTAATGTGATAACAACCACCTTGAAGATTAGTACCCATTTTGCCAAGATTTCACTCATCATGGCTACAATGTCATATTTCACCTCGATTCATTGCATGGACAATTATTCTCTGCATTGCCAACCATCAGGACGAACCCCAGTGTTGGGGCAGAAGAATTTTGCTGTGCACCCCACGTGAATATCATGTAAGATCCAGGAAACTGAGCTCTAAATCCAGTTATTCCAGTGCCAGTGTGGGTGCTGAGCTTGCCAACCAGTGCTCCTCTCCCAGCACCACTGGGAGCAGCTGTCACAGGCTCCTCAGCAGCCCTGTCATTGCCCGCAGCCAGAGCTCCCTTTCCTGTATATGGAGAAGGACCAATCGGATTAGAAAACACTTATTGACATCAAGCATCCATTAGATGATCTCCCAAGGTCCCTTCCAACCTCAATGATTCTATGAAATATTCTTTTATGCCAATAAACACAAGCAGATCTGATCAAATATTGATTTCCAGCACTGCTCTTCCTGAGGCAGCCTCTCTATAACATTGTGAGGGAGGCAAGTGATGGGGAGGATGAGGGATGTTTTCCCCTACCCTGTCTCTCTTTTGAAGCCTCAGGGAGTTCTCTACAGATCCAAGAGAAACAAAACATGTGGCTTTGAAGAGAGACAGCTCCTGCTTAGGACTGCCAATACTGCTTTGGGTTTGAGGGGTTTTCCTTGGACCACTCAAAGGAGAAGTTTTGTACCAGGATCTGGATGCCCCCTTCACCAGGTGAACTCCACAAGCTTCTCCAAATCTCAGATATTACCAAAAATAAAAGGAACAAACAAACGACACCATTCCCCAGCATCTTAGCCCAGGCAGACTTCTTGTTGCTTAAAAGGAAAGATTTCCATTTCTCTCAAATAAGTTACATCTATTGCTGCAGACATTCACTTCACATGAAAGATTTTTGGATATTGCAATGTTAGATAAAAGCCCTGAAATATCTGGGATAAAGGACTGTCCCTGGCTCACACTATTTCAAAATATTTGCCAGGCAAAATCAAAATGTGACCTTCTTCAAAATGCATAAAAAGATCATTATTTATTTATTTTTCAATTTCCCCTAAAAGTTCCCTAATGTACAAAGAAAGTGGCATTACTGCAGGGCACATCACAAGCATTTGGGAGAGTTGGAAAGAAAAAGGAAAACTCTCCCACTGAGCTCGTCTTTTTCAGAAGCATCATTCTATGATCAGGAGTGAGCTGTTTTGATTTCTTTCTTTTTTTTTTCTTTTTTTTAATTGGTTTCCTATATTGTACCAGATTATTTTTTTTCTTGATTGCAGAAAACATTTTCAGTCTGGAATAACTTTTAACTACTTCATTAAATTGTCCTAAAATACAAAGAATTTGAAAACAGTGTGCTTTTATGATGTGAAAATCCATTCTAGAGCTTAATGGAGCTACTGCTGTGAAATCATAAATCAGCATGGGCAAAACAATGAACCATAATATTTCGCACTGATGTGGGAGGAACAGTTTCTGATCTTTTATATAACCTCCAGTCTATGTTAAGCAAGAAGTAGTAAGACTAACTTAAAGACACTGTCAGGGTTTGACAACAGGTATGATAAAGAAAAAGAATTCACTACTACCTATCAAACAGTGTAAACTCAGGCCCTTTAAAAAATTATCTGAGAATCCTCAAATCCAAAATGAAGTCGGTGGAGTCCTGCAGTAGCTCTGTGCTTCTGAAACTCAGTTGCCCATTTTTAATGGAGAATGGCAAAATACCTTGTGGGGATACAGAGCAATTTAAAGCATTATGAAGACAAAATACTAAGTACCACTTCTTACTGTACACACCATTCCATCAGGGCATTTTTAATCAGCATGCCTCTGAGAGAGCCGAGCTCAGCTCCACAATATTTAATGTCAATGGCTGCTGGTTAGCAGGGGTGGCAATTCTGCTTAGTGGGGACATCTTCCAGTGATTTAGCAGTGATTAGTGCTTCTCAGTCTCCTGCTGACTGTCGCTGCTCCTTTGTCTAACAATAGCTGCTTGCTTTCCTCAGCCCTTCTGCCTGCTAGAAATTGCTTTCGGTGTTTTTCCAGCACCCCCTTCTTCCTGCTATCCTCCTCATTTCCTAGAAAGAGCTTTGGTCCCAAGGGCTTGGGAAGGCCCTACTGCACAAGTAGAGATGCTGTGACTAGCCCAGCTGGCAGCATTGCACATCTGTGGGAGCATCCAGTCCCTTTCCCAATGCATTCAGCATTTAACTCCCCCTCCACGGATCTGTCCAGTGGCAACAAAACACTTTGATGCAAGTTTTCAGTTCCCTGGGTAGGAGCATTGTCGTAGGAAGGGAATTTTCACTGACCTACTTCATCCATTCAAGAGGGAGCTCAGCACAGACTGGCCATTTAAGAAATTCAACCACTTCTTGATAATTTTTGTTCGGTCTTTTTCTCTGTGACTGAATTATTCTCTTGCACATTCCGTCTTTAATGTCCTCACACATTAAATCCCAGTAAATGTATTAGTGGTGCTGAAGTCTGCTAAAATTCCAGACCTGCAATTTCAATCCTGTACTTTAAATCTGTAATATCATTTGCCTGCTTCCCTCCCAACGCTGTTAAAACAGTGGTTGTTCTTTTGTGGATGGGGCTGGTTAAGTGATGATTCACTCAATTCCAAGAAAAAAAACATCTTGAAGTTTTTAATAATTAGTTTCATTTAAATTTAATACCAATGCAGCTTGAAGAGAATCCTGACTTAATGACATAAAATAACAGAAACAGTCCTTGCTTTTTCCTTCTTCTCACTGTAGAACAATATCCTTCTCTCACAGGACACTTCGGGCTCATAATATCCACAGTAGATGACACCATGTCTAAAATATCAGTTATCTGTTCTTGGGTTTGCCATAAATTTCTTGTGTAATCTTCAGCAAGTTGCTAGTTTACCAGCTAGAGGAATTAACATCACACTGTGCTCTACCTGTTCTAGACATTATATGGTTTCCTTAATAAATATAACGGCAAGAACAGATACTAGGATATTTTTAAGTGTTTCAAAGGAGAGAAAATTCCAAAACACTAGGGGGCTTATTTTTTTTTCTTTGCTAACAACCAGGGAACCTTAAAGAAAGTCTTTGAGCAATAGCTGCATTCCTGGTATCTACTGCTTTTAGAAGAATTTGCAAAGTTTTTGGTATTCAAATGGCATCAATAAAATGATGGTTTATGAACACTCTTTAAAATGCAGAGAGGGAAAGGGAATACAGAAGGATGTAGAGTAATTCAATATTCCAAAGACTGCAGCCTATGAACCCAAGACAATAAGGACTCTATAACAATAGAAGTCTACAGTGTACATAGAGTTTTGATATCAGACTCTTTTTTAATCAGAGAATGAATTTTATCAATGTTGGTCTAAAGTAACCTTGGGCACCGTTAAGATTGCTAAAGGGGGAAGGAGCCTGGATAAAATAATTACATATAAATCTCCAAGAAGAAATTGCATTTGATCCCAAGTACACATAGAATATATTACAACCAGGCTATTTTAAAAATACTTACTCAAAGAGATTGAACAATAAGAATTTTCTTGGGCATAAAAAGGAAAAAAGGCACCTACTTTTAATAAACATTTTATAAATTGTCGACATATTTCTTTAAAGACCGCAGGAGAAATTCTCACTTGACGTAAATGGTTCTAGACCTGCATCTTCAGAAAGTATCTAGAGGCGAGACCCACAAAGTCTCAAAGTTTGTACCCCTAGATTGTAAATTACAGGCAATTTCAGAACAGAAACACAAAATGCTGAATCCAATCACTGTTGGAACTGGAGTTCAGCCGTACTGCTGCACTGACAGCACCTGGCTTTAGGGGCTCACTTTTAGCTGACCAGTCTCCATTTTTAGTAGTGCAGAGAAAGACAATTTGGGGGCAGTTCAAAACACACGTGAGGCCCTGCTCTGGGCCACCCTCAGCACCTGCAGCCACCCCAAGGTGATCAGCCTCTCAAGGTGCCTCACCACAGTTGGGCTTGACACACAAGTGACAAGAATTTTCAGCATTGTCCAGGAATCAACACTTTTTTTTTTTCCTGTTCATTTTTATAGCGAACTCTACACAGGTGGAAAACTATGTTCAGCAAGGGATGAATGTACCCTGGAGACTAAAGCTCCTGAACTTGGGATAAGGGTACAACTTGAACTTCTCCCTCAAAAGCTGTTGCTACGCCAGAGCCACTGAAAACTTGGTACTATTGAGGCAGCCCAAGTGAAGCTTAGCTGTATGTCATGCTCAGAACCAATTTGGTGCACTGATTTGCATAATGGTGCACACATTTGCATTGTGAACAACTTTTGTAATATTGTATGTGAATATTCCACGTGTCATAGGGCTGAGTGAAGTTCACAGCCTTGGATATTTAGAAACTAATCATCTAATGTGAGTTGGCTATCTTGTCTCTCTTTAACATCAATGGACGGATAAAATCTCTTCTACAGGATGAATCTTTTCACTTCTTTTGGATAAATGTCTTAGGAGAGAGTGAATCATCTTTTAGACTTCCCTTGCACATACCAGCAATTTAGAAAGAGCCCAACTTGGCAGCTCAAACAAGGTCTTAACTATGGTTTGTCATCAGATGAAATTAATTTCACCCTAAAGTTTTAAAGACTGGAAGGCACATGAGGACAGAAACTTCCCTGAGCCATCCAGCTGCTGATGCTTCTTTCTGGATTAGGTATTTTAAACTTAATCTTTGTAGGAAGATTCTCAACACAGTAGTAAAGAAAGGAGGCAGAAACTTCCATTTCTAGTTTAAGTCCCTTTAGCAAGAGATGCTATAGACTAAGAAAAACCTAAAAATAGGGAAAGGAGTTTTGAAATACTTAAACCACATTACATAAGCAGAACTAACAAGCAAAACAAGTCAGATGAATTTCAAATGGTACTAAATATAACCTTGTAAATAATACCATTCTAGAAGGCTGATTTTCTGAATCAGAAAGCCAGTTAGCATTAATGGACATAACTTCTATGAGAGATAACAAAAGGAAAGGAGGTTAAGGGTTGAACATTTTGTTCTGTTTATTCTCTGAAATCCAATTAACTTCAGGTATTTGAGAAGACAAAGCTTGAAGAACACATCTGAAGAAATGTAAGGGATCGAGACTCCTGAAGGAACAGGAAGAACGCTTGATACAAACATTGCCACACATCCAACAGGGTAAATTCTTTGAATTAGGCATGAAAGAAACAAGAGTCCTTCGCAACAGTCCGGAATGGAAGTATTTTTGTAATTTCTGATCTTCTTTCTGTGCCTGTGAAGTCATCACCTCCAGCAGCTTGAAATCCAGCACTGCTGCCTGTGCCAGATACCTGTATTCATTAGCACCAGCATCTAACAGTTGCTGAGGCTCTGTCGTGTGGCACCTGCTCAGCACTGAGGTTAAGGGCTCATTTGTGCTCTCTGGATGCACAGGCAGGAAGAAAAGTTGAGATGCATAAGCAGATCTCGCACAAACAATTCGTTAGTGATTTAAAAAATAGGAAAAACCTCCCCCCAAAAGAAAGGAAAACCCAAGCTACTGTACTGCGATATAGGTGTGCTACAAACAGCGAAAGTTTGTAAGCTCAGTAACTAGCAAAACTTTTGACAAAGATGTGTGAAGGTGGATCTGTCAAAATGCTTCTGCAGCTTTGAGGGAAAAACATTCAGTCACAGTGGAGAACAAGAGAGAGGAGTAAACTCTGACAGAATGAGCTATAACCTTCCAGTCGTCAGGTCCATGCACGCTCAACGTGAGCCTCACTCGTTGTTCTGCTTCCACAAGAACAAGTACAAAGTAAAAGAAAACAGCTCCATCACACTGAACAGTCAGGACTGACCCAGGAGAGAGGTACCCCACAAACCCAAACAAATACATACACACAGGTCTATATCCAGCTTCTAGAAACAGATAAAAAACAAACCATGACTTGACTGGTAGGATTAGGTGTGCCTGATGTTAGTTATGCTTGAACTTGTACAGGGACAAAACAATCTGCTTGGAAGCAGCTCATGTGAGCAATGACAAGGACAATGTTAATTTTTTTCCATGTAATGGCTGGGGTGGGGAAGCTTCTTTGTAAATTAAGCCCCTGCAAGAAGTGCAGGGATGAAGTGACTTTGTTGTACTGAACAGGATTTTCAGCTAATTTTGGGCAAAAGCACTCTCATTTTCACCCAAAAGTTCTGTATCTCCATCATGGAGTTTTAGTGCTCGAACCGATATTAACTTCTGCTGGGTTATTACACTAAAAAGAAGAAATATTTGGAAAATAAGCTTGGAGATACTAGATATCAGTAAAATAAAAATGCTAGCACAAAGCTAATTGCAATTTGTGTAGCTGGAGGTGAAGGTAGATAAATACCCGAAGAGAAACCATACAAATTGAGGAATTGTGCTCTCCTAAAGTCAGTAGGATTTCAGCATTTCTGGGCCATCTCTGTTCTCACAAACACTAAGTTTGCAGAAGAACTCTCTCTTTACAGACATGTTTTGAAAATGGCAGTCTGTCAAGTCACACTGTGTGGGATCCATCTCACTTATGTTTACAGGATGTGCATCAAAGCTGAACTGGTCAACTCGGATTTTCTTAAAATAAGAGAAACAGGCCCCTCCAAAGGAATGTTAGTTTCATCCATTGCAAACAGCAAGCTCAGGATGGAGTACAGTGCCCTGTAGATGTGCTTTTTTTGGTCTTCATTTACTCCTGAAGAAATCCAACTCTAATTGATAAGGTCAGACAAGAATAATTCTCCCCAGTAAGACAACACATTAGCATGTTCTCCTGGAGTCACAGATATGTTTCAGAAATAAAGAGCAGCCTTGGCTGAGGGAGGGAATGCAGAATTGGATCCCTATAGTGCTAGCCAGAGTGTCAACAAAATTGGCTGTAGCTGAAAGGTATGAAATCAGCTCTCCATCTCATTGCTGTCCATGCAGCTCTATATTCCCTGTAGCGCTGCTTCTCCTCTTTCACCCCACTGTGGTTGATTTGGGATTAAAATATGAAAGCAACTAGCACAGAGTAGTTTCATTAAACAGCTGCTGTAGAGGAAGGCTTTGAGCTACCTCCTGTTACTTTGAAAGATACAATGCCAATAAATCTACTTCTGAGTAATGGTAACAACATGCTCAGTGTTAGCACTGGTCTTGCCCTGTTTGCTTGTCCTGTGAGAAAGATGAATGACTGCCATGCCTCACATGAGAATCATAAATAGCCTGGTATGAGAAAACGAATTCAGTGTTTATGGGGCACCAGTGCCAGTGAAAGCGTTTGTTGGGAGCATGCCAGCTCTGGCTTGCTTGTGAAAACCACTGAGTTTTCTTTTCTCACATCAGTCCTTCTAGTAAAGAGGCCTTTGGAGTGTATGCCCACACCAGCGTGAACGCTGTGAGAGAAGAAGTGCCTGCTTTTAGTTGGAGAGAGGGTTACCAATGCTTCTATAAATTATGTTCTAAGCCTGTGGCTGCAGCAGTAAAAAACCCCCAAAAACTTTAAAAAAAAAATCTAAACCACCAAAAAACCTTTATGCTGCTTCTATGAAAACTGAGCTCAGAGATTTCAGAGAAATGGTAGATAGAACTGAAAAGCCAGAAAGCACTGAAACCAGGAAAGGAAACAAGATTTCTCTAAAAGGTCTGGGACAAGGGTATCAATCTAGATAGGCAACATTCTTTAATGAGGAACTTATAGGCAGAGCAAAATAAACAGTATGGGTGGCAACTTGCAGTCTCAATTATCTGGGAACAACTGTATTTGTTGAGAATAATTTTGAAATCAGAATGTCTCTCCAAGTAAATATCCAATGTCAGTTATATTGGAGGACTTATTTACTCTACATTAAGGAGGTTCACATCCATTTGTATCCAGCAAACTAAAACAGGCAATGCCAGCCAATTAAACTGGTTCCAGTTACTGTCTATAAATCTGTAAATGGCCATTTTTAAATATATTTGTCAATTCTTATTTTAATTATGTAATAAGTACATTTTATGATCATCAAATTGAAACAGAAGCTAACCCATGTCATTAAACCGATCTGAAAGGAAACAAAATGCACACTAAAGTGACAAATACCAATTGTTGAATCATCTATCAGTATTGATAGCCAACAAGCATTTTCCTTAAAAACCCTGAAAGAAGTGAAGCAGTATTTCTGAAATAAATTAGTCTGGCAATATAACCTGAAATGGAAAGGGCAGATTACCCTGCAGACTGCCCACCCTACCACAGGGCTGTCAGTGTGCCCTGGTTTGGACTAACTGGGAATGTCATGTGAGAGACTTCCACAGTGCAATAAGGAGCTCCTGGGACTGGGATGTTCTGGGGTCTATTTTAAGGGAATAGAAATAGCATTTGGCTACTAAACTCCTAACTCCATAGCTCCTACAGACTTGAGCCAAGTCCTCCAACAGGGAATGGTTAGTAACACGGATAAATGTGTTTCTACTCTATAGCCTGCAGCATCGCTAATGCTGATTATATGACAAAAACCACATCCCATACTCCATTCTAGGTACCCTGAGTTAAACTGTGCCAAAAATTTCTGGGCTTCCTGGAGTCTATGGACAGACCAGTTGATCAGACAGCATCTGGAGCCAAATTTTTTGCTGGCGTAACACCATTAGTGCTGGTGGAGTTGTGCCAAAAGAGAATTTGGCCCTTGAACTTGGAGTCAGTTTTCTGAAAACCTGTCCATTTCCAAGCAACCACAGAATGTGCTGTGGAGGGCACACAGAGACCAAAGCAAATAAGAGGTGCTTTTTTTTTAAATCCGTGTGAGTACTTTTGGTCTGCCACCAAAAAATAAATAGTGCCTTCAGCTTTGCACCATCTGCAGTACCTGTAATTGCACAGTCCAGACTCCAAAGGGGCCTGCAGGCTGAAACAGGTTTTGGTTTAGGTTTTAGATCTTACAAATGCTGCATCTCCTGTGAGGTAATGCTGGTTTTTTAAAGACTTTTTCAAGGTTTAACTGTCTCACATTACTTGTACAATTCACTCCAGTCACTTGAATCCGAGCACTGTCTCTAATATGTCCTGCCTATCTTTTTATACCAGTTTTCAGAGATCAAGAAAGATTTTTTCACTGTTTTCTTTTCCCCTACTGCTCCTTTTTCTGCCTGCTGGCAATAATTATAAGTTGTGCAGACACAAAAAAGCGGATATTAAATAGTCTGTATTTTATTAAAAATACTGTCATAGGCTTCAGTCCTGAACCAGCAGTCTGACTAATACATATTTGCCTTCCTTTGGGACATAAACATAGTCATTATTCCTGACAAAACAAAAAAAAAAAGGGGGGAGAAAGAATTGTAGCTATTTAGTAATAATTTAAGGTTTTCATTTACTTCCTTGCAATGCAATAATGTACATGCATCTGTGTAATTGTTTTTCCTATGCATTCTACTTGAAATGCATCCTACTTCTTATATTCATGGCAATGAAACATTTATAGCTTGTATTCTGGCATTAATTTATATTTTTTGTGTTATATTATATTATTAATGTTAACATGCCACTCCTCCCCTTTAATTGTCCTTTTCATAATAATAGCTGCTGTGAAGAAATCCAGTTTGCTGGAAATTCTGCCTAAAAATTTTTATCCTATCCTAGTCCAAGGATGTTTGGCCAACTCTTCAGGTGTTATAGCATTAGCTGATTTGTACCAGCTGAAGGTCTCATACATCATTTCAAACTGTGTTTCACTTCAGTCCTCAGACTGTTGTGAGAATTCTTCAACTTGATCAGCGCCATTTGTGCAGTTGTCATACTCTTTCTTTTCCTCCTTGTTTGCTGAAGAAAGGTGTAGGTGAAGAAAGGTGTAGGTGAAGAAAGGTGTAGGTGCAGGACCCACAAAGTTTAATTCTGTAAAAATCTCTGATCCAATGCACAGGGAAAGCATCCTCTTTATTGGCTTCATGCTGTATTTGCTGCTTACTGCCTAGGTTTTACAAATGTTTGCTGATCACTGCTCAACGCAATTCTGACTGGAATCAAATGAATTGGACTGGGGTTGAATTGCTGGGATAAAATGCTGTTTTACAGCTCAGCTCTATTTTCTACAAAAAGTGAGAAAGAGAAGACCCTCTGCTGAAGTTCTATTGGAACAGCAGGATTAAAGTAAATGAAATTGGGCAAAAGCTCTAACTGCTGAGCTTTGGAGTCCAGAGATAGTCTTAGATAAAATATCTCTAATCAACTTAATACCACAAGAGTTAAGGAAAGATCTTGTGTCATGTTCTGAGGGTGAGAGATCAGAGCATTCTGAATTTGTGTATAGATAATACAGTGGCTCAGATATTGGTTTCATTTCTGTCTGATCCAGGAAATGGAATTTGCTTCTTGGACATACAAAGCACCAGATAATACTCTCATAGTCCTTTGCTTCTGGGTAGTATCTATCCTCAAATGATCTGAAAATATATTACATGGAGTGAACTGCACAGCAGTTCAGTAAAGCAGAAAGATGGGAGTTGATTATCAGACAGCTTTAGTACTCCAGGCCTGAAAAATATTCCTTTACCTGCTGCATTAGGTTCTGGTCACTGTATCTCAAAGAGTGTTAACTCTTTGAAACAAATAAATGTTGTGGACATACAGCTCAGAGCATATAGCAAAGGCTGGGGCCTCCTCATTTAGAGGGAAAAAAGAACATACAGTAAGAAATGGTGTAAAAGAATTAATCTGACTGATATTTACCACTATTAAGTGGCAGGAGACAAGGATAGTTCAATGAAACAGAAGGCCTGAACATTTGAAATATTATATGAATAATTCTTACAGTTTGCATATCTAATCTCTGAAACAGTCCAGCACAAACCAGTAAGAAAGATTTAGTATGATTTAAGAATTATTTGGTTTCTGTTCATCTAATGAGAATATTCAGGGATACTTTTGGGAAGAAAGAAGCAAAGGATTAGCTCTTTGCTTAGAGTAAGACTTTAACCATTCTCTGGTATTTTAAGAAGAAATGAGGCCATAATATGCAATTCCATGGCTGCCTATTTTAGGAACTCACAGTGATGTGGTTGTTACAGCTCATTACTGGTTACAGGATGAAGCTGCTCTTTGATCTGATTTGGTGTGGTTACTCTTTTACAAATGGTTGGAGTGAGGTACGAGTGATTTACCTGAGGTGACAGAGAGAATCAGTGACACAACTGGGAGCAGATCCCAGGAGGCTGCATCTCAGCTCCAATAGCTAAGAAGTTGACACTACTCACTTCTCAGTTTTGTAAATAAAGGAACAAAGACCTCTTCAACAGAGAAAAAAAGGCACATTAACTTTGGAAGGAGGAGGCATTTATTATCTGAATGCACATGTAATATCTAAATTTACCATATTTTAAACATTGAGACAAAGTAATATTCTAATCATTTTGCAGATGAAGCTGTGCTGGATTTGGTTTAGGCTCTTTCAGTAAAATAAGGTGTTAAAGCACATCTGGCTCCTGCAGAGGGTACTGAAATGTGCCTTCTGCAACCTCTGCACTGCTGTTGCTGCTTCCTGTCCTGGGAAATGCACTGCCCTTGGCTGTCTGCTGACTTCACCTGCACCTTGCCCGACCCCTAAAACATCTTGCCCCAAGTCCATGATGGGCAGAGAGAAAGAGGACAATCACAGAATCATAGAATGGTTTGGGTTAGAAGCGGCCATAATGATGCTGTAGTTCCAAGCCCCTCCTTCTTGCCCCAGATTCAGTCCCAGCCTTGCCAAGGCCTCTAAAGTAACTCCCCAATGCTACTCAGTCTCTAAATCTATAGCTGAAGAAGCAAGTAATACCAATTTCTTTCTAAATCTGTAGGATTACAGAAGTGTTAGCAAATAATATTTTTTCTCTTACACCAGTTAATGCCCCTTCTGATTTCTATTGCCTGTTCACACACTGGTAACTAGCCACAAAATAATTAGCAACTTGAACTTCTGCCCTCAGTGAATAGAAATTCAGATCAAATCCATCATTTCTAGATACCAGCAGTTTCTGCAGTAACAGAAGTTTCTGCCAGGAAGTAATGAGAAAAGAAATATATAGAGATGTGTCACAAATTAATTTCCTATTTGAATTATATTAAGCCTAAAGCAGGACACACTTCACTCATCTCAGATGTTTTGGGATGTACTGATATACTTTATCACCTGCATGTCATTTCCACTACTGCCAGCAATCCTCCCCAAATCTAAAGCATCTGGTTCATTTCTGATCAGCATCAGGAAGGAATGCAGCCCCAGTGAGGAGGTGAATTTGACTTGAACATAAACCTAATTATCAGCCTCAGACCGTATCATTCACTTAGTATATCCTGCCTTAGTCCTGCTGAGGTCACTACCAGGGGATCAAGAAAGAGTGAAAGTTGGATGAAAGTCCAAGACATCAAGTGCAGAATAGTGAGATGTTAAAAAGGGATGTACGTTTTTATTTTAGCAGAGGGAATTCTAAAACATTCAAAAAGTATCATTCACTGTCATGGCTTTCATGGTCCAAAGGCTACTGGTACCTTGTTTCTGAGAAAGCAAGTAGACTTCTCTTTCTAAGCACTGCTCTTTGTATGCATCAAAATTTACTTTGTTTTGATCGTCTTTAGGCAAAACCCTATTTTCTTTTTAATTATCACCAATAAAACTTGAGTTTAAATAAGCAATCCAATCTCTGCGTGGAAATCCACTGCGTATCTGTTTGATTTGAAGACAAACTGATGTGTTCAATCTACTGGAAGTAAATCTGTGACATGAATATTCACAGTCCATTTAAACAAAGCTTCACAAAATAATTTGAGTGGTTACTGAGAAACACTGCAGAAGGTGCCGTGTCTGGTGAATTCTCTTTTCTCAGACGTTTGAAAAGACATGTGCTACCTACACCTTCTATATGGAGAGAATACAAAAAGATTTTGGACAATAAGATGCAAAGAACCCACTACTCTTACCAGTGGGCTGAAATATCTCATCCCTGTGTACAGTTGACATAAATCCAAATTAAGGCTGATGTGGAGACCCTTATGCTCTCATTGCCAGTTCTTGTCTTTATATAAAGTCTTTAGCCTCTGAAAGACTGTCAAGTTTATTTTCCTCAGCTCAGCATTCATGCATGCAGATAAATGCAAGATACATACGCTGAGAAGACTCAAAAAACAAAATATGCTGATATAACTTCATTTAGTTTGCTTCTAAAATGGTTTTAGTCATCAGGGTGTAGGCTGCTGTTTACACTAGATGACTGTCCCCTGGGTAAAGAGCTACCTGAAGGAATGGGGCTTTGGGGAGAACTGCTTTTTCTCTGTGAATTCAGATCCTGCTTACAAATTCCCAACTCCCAAGATTCACAGCTCATACACTGAAAGGGAGAAGAAAAAATGCAATTAGAAGATAAAGCACATATCAGTGTGAGAGCTGAAGAGGAAAGTGCTGGCACATCTCTGTTAACCTTGTGCTTTTGTAGCTGCCTCCTCATGGCCAGGTGTGTTTGGTGTCAGCTCAGCCCTGGTCATCAGAGTAAAGTCAGAGTCAGGTGTTTGGTCACCCAGGCACAGCACGGGGAGGCACCAACAGAAACACCAGTGCTGCCCCTCTGTTCAGTTTTCCTGTAACATTTATCACTCTCTTTTTTCCTAGTTTTTGTTTATTCTGGCTATTTATAGCTCCTGCAGCAGCCCACGGAGTCCCTGGGAGGGCCCTCAAGAAGCCCTGCCCCATGGGGGAGACTGGAACAGTGATCAGTGGTGGAAGTTCAGTGGGATCAGGGATCTACTCTGGAAACTTTCCCCTGAGTACTGGCCACTGCTGGAGCAAGAAGCTGGAAAGCACAGGCCTGTGGTCTTGCCGAGAATGAATGTTATTTCATTATTTACTATTATTCCTGATATCTGCCCAGTCACATGGAAGTAAAAGCACCATGATAGAAGATGCTCACAGAAGCTGGGAGCTTACCACGCTGTCCTCATGCACAGCCCTGCAAAAATAATCCTAACAACTTTACCATTTGCATATGTGTTCAGGGAGAGAGAGTTACAAACACCTACAAACTGAGGGAAGCCAGGTATCCATTCATCCATGCACCTCCACCTGTCTGCTTTTCAAGTGTGTGTTCTATACGTGGTGACATCAGCATTAGTGACCCAAGGGAGCATTCCTGATGCCTACAAAACTAGTTTTATTTAGAGAAAGCAAGCCTTTAAAAAAAGATACTGAAATGTTCTTATTTAGTCACATCTGTAAGGTTTTACTCATGCATTGCTTAGTATTAACATGCTGTGTTTATCTCCAAGTACCAAACTCCTTTCTGTCCAAAAAAATGATACTGAAAATGCATAAAAGCAACATACTGTGAATAAACAGCTTATCTTGGGGGAGAAAGATAAAATTCACAAAACTAAAAATGGGGAAAACCTCCTTCACTGTTGAATTTACCATTTATAGATTAATCTGTCTATTGTGCTTCTATGAAAAGCTTTTCTGGCATTCTACTCAGAAAAACAAAATCTACATTTAAATGAATGTAAGAGTGTACTACAGCAGGAGCCTGTCAGACTGTTTTATACCTCATTGCTATAATTTAATGTTATTGATGCAACCTAGATTATGTTTGAGAAATGAGATCGTGCAAATTCTCTCTCATAAATCAACCAATGTGGCACAAAATATTAGGCTACAGCATTATGTAGTTCTGAAACTATTATATGACCTCAAAGTTCCCTAAAAGGCTTCAAATTGGCATAGACTAAGAATTTGCTAAGGGTATGTTTTCAAAGGGAATAGCTGTTGCTTGTTCATGGCTTAAACATTATACTATGCCAGTAATAAAATACCAGTGATGCATGCAAATGGAAAATCGTGCTGCTTTTTGTGGTAAAAAGGTTAATTCCTTTGGAAGAAACCAAGTCCCTGGATAAAAAGCATATCTCAGCCACCTGACTAACACACAGACATTTCAGTACAGTTTTATTGTATACAAGGGCTAGGAAAATCTAATAATACCCTGCTTTTTTCCCTAAGATTCAGCAGGTAAAAGCTCTGATTGAATTTCATCTTGATTTCATTAAATATTCATAAAGGCCAATTAGAAGGGCAGCTAAGTAGGCCACAAGGCTCCCTTCCATCATCCTGTCAAAGGCAGTCCATCAGACAGTCCTGTTTGCATTAGGGCCTGTAGTCAATATCTTCATTCAATCTTTATGTAGTATCCCTCTAAATCACTGCTCCATCCCACTTTACGGCTTTTATGGACAGACAAGGGGGGAAAAAATCTAATAATTCTGAAGGCAAGATGCTTACTCGGTAGAAAGCAAAATGCAAATGAGAAAAAACATCCTCAATCAAATGTTGGAATGAAAATCTTTTCTTTAATGAGCAATGACATTGGTAGAGCACTGATTACATTGAAGAAAAACTGTTTAAAATTCATAATCAATCAAGCAAGTTTATTTTAACCTTTCATGACTAAACCGCTGGGTTACAGTTTAATTTATTGATGGTGCTTATCTCTCCCTTCAACCACTAATTTTAAAATTACAACCCATATAGAATATGCTGAGTTGAGTCACGAAAATATATACTGATGTTTATATTCAAAGAAACCTATTAGCTCTGCCTGTTTCCCTTTAAAGATTCAGTGGCCTTTCTATACATGCCATGTTATATATATTTGCAGTTTATGCAGCTGAAATGCATTAACTCCACTCGTGCCTTGCTGGACTGGAGTATCGTGGCAGTTTTCATATCCAGGTCTGTTTGTCAGATAGAGCTGAACAATTACTGGGTTTTGAGATAAGGTGGTGCTTCATCCTGCCACTAACCACCCACTCCTGGCACTGGGGCTCGGAGGGCATTGCCATCCTTGAAACTTCATGAAATTTGAGAATGTTGCAGACAGGCTTTTGCTGTGAGATTTCTAAATTTGTTTATATCGGGTGTCATAAAAAGAAAATTATTTCCTTTACTATTGGCTCTCTTTCCAGAAGGACTTAAGGAATGCTGTGGGTTATAGCAAGGTAAGATTGGTTTATATCTTGTTTGAATCAGTTGCCTTTGCTTGAACTGCTGTTTCACACAACACCAAAATGTTGTCCCAATATGGTTTTAAAAGACTTTCAAGCTCACTGTTCCATTTTCTGAAAATAATGATATATCTTTTCAACCTAACACAGGGCATGGAAAGGTAAGTTTCACCACTCTGTGTCTAAAAAGATATTACGATAAATTCCAGATACCTGATGGGAATAAACCCCACCAGTTTCTAAAGGCTGTGTTCATTTCCTTCATCACAATTCCTTGTGAGTCTTTAGTAGAGCAAACTCTGTAGGTTTTCTGTATAGCAACTCCATGTTTCCTTCCTACAGAATTTGCACCTGTTCACTTAAGCAAGCTTTACCTAATCCTTAATTAATATTTTCTGTTCATTTTCTTTTTTCAATGTGTTTAATTACTAACTACCTACTCCTCTTAGTGACAAAGAAATTGAAGGATGAATATCACTGGGAGTCGTTAGCAAGTAAGGGAGACAATTGTATGTCTTTGTTACACAGCTTCACCTGAGAGCACTTGAAAATCTCAAAGGGGTTGCCATGAGAATAAATATATTTTTGAATAGTCCTCTTTTATTTTCTTAGCAACATATTAGATTACTAAAATGCACTCTCAGCATTCTTTATATTAAAAAATTGTCATTAAGTTTACTTTACTCAGTTTTGAACAAAGATTGGAGCATTCTTTTCTACCCAACTACCTGTTCTCCTTAGTACTCATGCTGCTCCATTAGGGTACAACATGGATCCCTGGGCAATTCTCATTTCAGTCATCTCAGAGGCTGAAAAATATGGTCATCCCATTTAACATGAGCTGTAAACAACTGAGAGACAAAGTTTTGTCATTTTGATCTGTGTTTGTTGTGCCCCTAATCCTGCTTGCTTAGGTCAGGCAAGGACCACGAGCAAATTATTCAAGGATCCCAGTAGGCTGAAGCAAAATACAACTTCCAGGTGCTGTGGGAAGGCCAGCTCCTTGCAAAGGAACTTGCATCTCTTCTTGCCTCTCCAGGGAAGTCCATGTGCCCAGGACTCTCTGGGTATGGGTAAGGGCTGGTGCAGGGTCCCCTTTGCTCCACCCACACCTCTGGTTAATCCTACAGTCCTCACTGTGTCTCTCTGCCTTAACAAAATGCCTTGTGTTGTAAGTAAATAACACCAAAAGGCTGCAACAGCTGCAAGCAGATCAGGCAAAGGGAAGATATTAATCATTTTATTTGGCCTGCAAAGAGTTTGATATGCCTTCCACAGGCCACTAGAATGACAGAGTGTTTAAAATATTTGAGTATCATTTTAATGGAGTAGACATTTTCTACCTGTTCTCTGCTCACTTCCTGAAATCTTGGTCCCATTTCAGTACCAGTTAATTTGAAAAACAACAAGAATAAACCACACAGAAGCTGCTTTAGGCAGACTAAAGACAACCTACTGTATTGGACATTCCTCCCCATAAAGCTCTGCCATTAACCATAAAACATCCTAATCACCATTGGAACTACATTTCTGTCTCTTTCTTAAACTGTGAGCAGAGAAAATCCCTGACCTGTAAAAAAACTAGAAAAATGTCAAATGGCTCAGTTTGTAGCTTGTGTTCAAATGATTATTTAAAGACTCCATCCTGAAAAATTTAAAGCTTAAGTAAACTACTTCTTTCCATTCCTCCCCCTCCATGTTAAGGAAAAACATGTCAAATATTCACTGCCCACTTGTATTTGCTACAATGGCAGCCAAAAAATCCCAGACAGGATGTTGGATACCACCAGGAAAGCTGTTGCATACAAGCCAGGATGATTTTACTGCTGTACACGCCCTTGTGAACATGAATGTTTTGAGTCCTGTGTTTGGTTCCTGCGTTCTAGGAAGGACATGTGGAATACTGCATCCAGCTCTGGGACGTGGACCAGTCAGAGAAGAACACAAAGATGGTCAGGGGGAACGGATCCCCTCTCCCATGAGGAAAGGCTGAGAGAGTTGATGTTGGTCAGCCTGGAGAAGTGAAAGCTCTGGGAAGACTTTGCTGTGGTCTTTCAGTACTTACTGGGGGCCTCTAAGAAAGATGGGAACAGACTTGTTGGCAGGGCCTGCAACAGTAGGACAAGGGGGAAACCAAAGGGGAATAAATTGTAACTAAAAAAGAATCAACTCAGACTAGATACAAGGATGAGGTTTTTTACAGTGAGGGTGGTAAAACACTGGCACAAGTTGCCCACAGAGGTCATGGATGCCCCATCCCTGGAAACAATCATGGTGAGGTTGGACAGGGCTCTGAACAGCCTGATCTAGTTGAAGATCTCCCTGTTCATTGCAGGGGGTTGGACTAGATGGCCTTTAAAGGTCCCTTCCAACCCAAATCATCTGGTGATTCTACATTTCTATCAATCTATGTCATAGCAGAAGGAGAGGGGGTACAGGTAAGGGTTACAGATGAGTAAGAGGATGAAGAAGCTACCTAATGAGGAGATTTTGAAAATGCTGATTTTTTTTCAGCTTGTAGAGAAGTCTGTAAGATGGGATAGAGGTTTACAGAATCCTGGAGCTTGTGGGTAATATGGATTCAGAAAACAGAGTTGTTACTCACCAAATCTCCCAGTTAAAACCAGGTGTCATTATTCTTACTGAAACTAGTGAAACACAGGGTTAAAACAGACAAAATTAGAGTGTTTTTAATTTGCAGGCACTGAACTTCTGGAATCTGTAGCCATAGGAGGCCATGGAGACAGATAGCACTGGCAAGTTTAAAAAGAACTCCAGGGACATCGGGTCCACAAACAGATCCTAAAGTGAATAAGTGAGGATGTCTTTTTTAATACCCCTAATCCAATGCTGGTGGCTGCTGAGAGGTTGAGAAGGGAAGGGACTGCAGGCAGTGGCCAGCCTGATCCACCCTCTTTATTGAGCATCTTTATTGCTGCCACTGTGGGAGACAGTGCCCTGAGTTAGGCAGACCCCTGCCTGCCTCAGCAGGGTCTTTCTGATGTTTCTATATTGCTCTGCAAAAGTGAATGTGCTCTGAAAGATGTGAAGATTGCACCTTTACATGGAAGGTTTAAAAATAAAAAGAGGTAAGTTAAGCAAAAAATGTAATATGACATGTTTTTAGGGGGTTACAGAGAAAGGATACTGGAGTCTATCACAGTGCAAAAGAATCTGAAGTGTCAGGGACCAGTGGTGAGAGGAATGGAAACCAGAAATACAATGGGAAAATGGTTTTCCTAGGGCTGAAAGGGTGGTGGATACCCAAGTGCAGATGGAAGTGCATGAATCATTTGTGGCCTTAGTTCTGCTTGTCTGTTAAATGAGGTTTATGCTATTTATCCTGACAGAAAACACAGAAGCTTAATTTGTTATGTTTCAAAGAATTTTGTAGAAGCTGAAATGCAAATTGCTGGGAGATGGATCCAAAATGTGCATAATTCAATAAGGCAATTTTCAATGATTTCCAAGATGCCCTGTGAAAGCCAGCTCTTAGCACTGAGCACCAGGTTTAACAACAAACTGCTCAATGGGGGCATTTGTTTTGCAAACCATGCTCTCATCATCTTCTGGAGGAAAACGGGGATGGATGAACTTTTAAGTTCCTAACATCAAGTGAAACTGGAAGTAATTTCCCCTTCCAGAGCACATCATGTTCTAGTCACCATCCTAGATCATCAAGAAAAGAAAAAGGAGACTTCTTTTTTAGGATAAAGAGGGATATTACTACAGAAAAGCTATTCTTAGTCCTATACAGATAAAATCTGTTGAGGAGCAGCCCTTAATGGTTTTGGTAGCTCTTAGAAATGTTTGCAGATCTAAACATCAAGAAGAATCAGAAGAATTTGTGGGGATTTTTTTTCCCTTCTTTTTAGGAGCACATTTTTCTCTCCATATTTCTGCAGTTTTTCACTATCTTGTTCTGGATACACACAATTGCTTCCATTAGGCAGCCTAGATACACCAAGAGAGAAATAGGAATGTTTCCCTTTATCCTCCAAAAGCAAATGTAATCATGTTCCCTTGCTGATTTGTGTTTTGAAATTACCATTCTAATCCAATAGTTTAATTTTATTATACCCTTCAGTCTAACAGACCAGGCAGAGAATGTGTAATCACAAACAAAGGGCCAAATCCTGCTTGCCATACTAATGGGAGTAGTCCCACTGATTATAATGGGACTACATCAAGCCTTATCCTTAACTAATGTGAAATGAGATAAACACACTCAGACTCTCCTGCAGGGTTTTCTTGGAGCATTTCTTGAGGCTTGTTACTGAGATTTTAAAACACAGTCTAATGTAGTGGTTAAAGTACAGCCAAAGTGGAAAAAACCTCTTCTTCATTGGGAAGTGCAAACATTCGGATACTTGGCTTATGTTGAGATAAAAAGCCTCAAATGCAGTGTTTCTATATAGGTATTTGAAGTGTTTAAATAGAATATATTTTAGCATCCTTTTGCAAAAGAAGCCATGTGATCTTTCAGGTCTAAACCCACAAATTTACCTACTTTCTGCTTCTAAACAGTTGTAAATCAGGGTGATGATGGGGAGAGGGACACTTCATCAGTTTCCCCATTAGCTCTTTCAGAGCTCAGCCCACACTGAGGTCCCTTTGCCACGTATCCCTGACGGGTCACACAGCATCTGCAAAACTTGTGGGGGGAAATCACTCTTTTTGTTCTTCCTCAGCTCCCAAACCCATATTCACCTGATATTTTCAAACCTTCCCAGCTGAGGCTTCAAGGTAAAGAAAATGTAAGTTGTAAAGGGTAGCTGAGACTTATAAAAGAAATCGGGTGGGAGACTTGTAGAGAGAGGTGTAAAATAGCTGCATTATGGGCAAAGAAAGAGCTATAAAATGAAAAATAAATCCTGGGAAAAACTAAAGCAAGGCTACGCTGCTGCCTAAGCAGTACAACCACTGCCAGGTTATTAAAAACCCACTTTAAAATAATATAATTGATTCCCTGCCTATCCACTCCAAGCTTCTGTATAACCAGGATGGAAATATTTGGAAAACAATCCAGGACAGAGAAGAAACAAAGAAAGGGAAGGGGAAGGTTTGCTACTTGGGTTTGGGATTTTTTTGGTGGGCTTTTAAATACTTTTTTCCCCTGAAATGGTCTGTTCTCAGTTGTTTCAGAACCTAGGTGGCTCTGTGTAATATTCAAACTTTTCAATGCTTTAACATAATGTTTATTTCTGTCAGCTCAGCAATCTCTTTATCCAGTTCTCTGATACTACAAACAAAATACAGCTTTAAAGCCTACATACTTTCCCATTATCAGGTCCTATGTGCACATTTGGCTTTTTATTCTTGACTATATGTTATTTACACAGAACATCTTTCCTTGGACTCATAAAAATGTCTAACTGACCATGTTTCTGATATACAAGTCAGTCAATATAAAAGAGGTAGAATGAATTGATGACCAAAACTTGACTTTTCCAAGCCATCATCAGCAGTGCAATAAAAATGATTCAAACACCCAGCATGAGTCATACTGGCAATCTGATGGGATCATTGTTTCCCAAAAAGGAAGCCAATACAGAAGCCTCTGTGCTATTCACTTCAGCAGCCTTCTTTTAAAATAAGAAAGCAATACAAGGCTTGCCAGAAATCAAGTCTTACCCAAACAAGACCATTCCCCAAACACCCCTGCCACTCCCTTCTCCCTGAGAAAGCCTGGGGACACGTTACAGCCTTAGAGCACACACTTCAAAGGGGGAAAAAAATCCAGAGTACTTCAGAAGTACTTGCCAAAATCAGGGTTCCTTTCCAGGAAAGAAAACCTGGTGCCCCCTCTTTTACACTGCTTTAGCACCATTCATGCCTGGATTAGGTTAAGGAAGTCACACACCTTTGTAACTGAATTGATGCACCTAATTTAGGAGTTAAGTCACCCTAAGCAACCTAAACAGCTAAGGGAGAGCTTCAGACACCTCCAGACAGCATTTGAGCCAAACTAAGATCAAATTCACTACAGAAGTGTCTTTTTCTTCACTGATTACAGAGAAAGCCCCAGATCAAGCTCCTAACTTAGAGCAAATCTCAGCAAAATGCTAAAAAACTGATCAGTTAGGGCTGTAGACATCTGTAGAGGCAGACCAATACCTTAATCCAAACCAGACAGCCAGTAGCTATCACAGCTCACTAACAATATCTACTCCCATCTGACACCAGTGTTCTCTAATGAAAACTCCTTGTTCTGTAAAGAAAGCCAAAGCATGATAAGGACCCTCATCAGGATCATCAGTGAAAATGTGGGACAAAAGCAACCTAAACTCACCTGCCTTCTTCCATTCCCCAATGGCAACAGAGGAAGGTTCCCCTTTTAGCCATTTCTGTTGATAGCTGTTCTAGTCATATATGTATATTTCACATACATATTTCTATTCATATATGTAAACAGGGAAATATGTTACACAGTGTTCTGGCCTCAGTGTAGTGTTGGTGAAGTGCACAAGATGAGCCTGATCCAGGGCCATGATGATGAGGTTGGTGTTCCTCATCCATCACTTATATCAGGGAAGTTGTGCTCCTTGCACATGCCAGCTGTTCACACACATAACAGCAAAGAGTGTCAATTCTGTTCAGAAGACAATAACACAAAACTGGCCATCACTTCTCCAGTTCTGGAACTGAGATTAATGATATTTTTGCCCAGAAGTGGTATCCCAAAATTCATAATTAAAACAAAAAAGTTAAATAATAGTTACTGACCTTTCCTGTCTTGCTGATTAACAAGATACAGTGTAACAAGCTCCTTTTGAACTTTGCTAAGGAAAGGAAAGAGCTTGAAACGCCACAAAAGGCACCCCACAGCCTTTTCCCCATGCGTCATTCCTCCAAGTTCTCTTGACACAGAATTTTAGCAGCTGAAATACAAACTCAGGGAGACCAAGAACCATCAGGACAAAAGCATCTGAATCTTCTGCCCAAAACAGGATTTGGGCACTGCTGGGAATGCTATGAAGTCACTGCATCCTTCTGTCTTTTAATATGCAGGGAAAGGCAGAAAGGAGAAATTACTTCAGCTTCAAGCAAGACCAAACCCCTTTAGAAGGAACATATGAAGTGCATCAAAGTCCTTGAAAAGGTGTCTTGAAAAAGTGGTTTGGAAAAACAAGTAGGCTTTTATACAGAGTCATGGTAAAGACTGGGCCAAAAAGACACCAAATGGGGACAAACATGCCTGAGCCTTCACTCACTGTGGCAAGAGGCCGAGCTGCTGATCCACAGCAGCAGGGAGAAAGAGCAAAGAGTGCAGGCTCAGGGGCTGAGAGCCTGGCAGCTGGAAGGGAAAATGGAAAGCCTGGAATTAAGAAAGGAGAGAGACATCCAAAAAGTTCAAGCTTCAGTTCTCACAGAGGAAGCTATAGCTGGAGAAGATGGGGAAATGCTCTTCCATCTTGGAGCAGCACACTGAGCCACCCTGCAGGGGAGAAAGTGGCATGAAACAGCTTTTTATGGCTCTGATTTTATACGCTTCTACCCTCCTCTGGTGGTTTATGTGGCCAAGCCGTCTCCTTGGACGATAACACAAAACAGTCAAAACAGCATTATCCAAGCACACTTAAACCAAATCAGGAGATCAAGAGGCAGACAAAATGCACAGACGGAAAGTGGAGGTGCCAAAGAACTGTAATATGGTAAACAACAGCTATAGCAAATTCGGAGGATATTTTGTTTATTCTTTGACAGAGGTAGAACAAATGTCGAGTGACCAGCAATGGATTGATTTTTCTCTGTCAGCTAATGCTGTTCAGTGTCTGAATTGTAGTTATTATGCTACTGTTACCTGAGATCCAAAACTACTCAAGGGTTTCCTTCATCATGCACAGAACATGAAATACAGGAGTAAAAACTCAGCAAAGAATTAATACAACCATAAATATAAATGGTTAACACGCGTTGGTGTGAGAGGCATACATTTTCCTCTGACTGGAGCTGCTCACACTTCCAGTAACTAATACCTCATTCAGAAGGGCTGAATTTCAGCCATCCCATAAAGCAAGGACAAGGAGTCATGGTCAGCTACAATGTGGTGCACCAAGGCAGGCATGCCAGGTTTCTATTATCATGGTGAGATTCCATCACTACATTAAGCCAAGTTGCTTGACAGCTATGAAAAAGACAGCTTCATCCACTTTTATCAGAACACTGACCTTCTCAGGAAATAATAGGATGTATCCTGCTATCATTTCTCACATGAAACTCCTGTTGGGGTCAATAGGAATTTGGCTTTAAAATGTGAAATCAGTACTTGGCCCATAATGTTTAGTGCCACATAACAGGCTATTGGGAAAGGATCCAGCGTTAAGCATCAGCTCTCATTAACTACACTGCAGATTCCATTTCAAAAGACTTTCTGAAATTTATCGGGCAAATTAAGTACCCGGAGCCAGATCCTGAGCTGAGGTAAATCAGAATACCCACGATGAAGTCAAAGAAATAAGGTCAATAAAAATCAGTCAATGAGCTCAATACAGCTAAGGAAAACTACACAACAGAGAATCTGGCCCAATGAATAATTCTTTTGTCCAAGCAACACTGCAGATTTTTTTATCTGCAGTGACTGATCTTTTCTGCATATTCTGTGGTTCTTCACCTGTGGAAGGTCATAAGATGAAACTTCTGGAAACTCCAATACAACAAAAGCTGTACCATGAATAAATTCAGTTCTGGACTGTAACACAACATTTTGCCCTACTATAATAAATAACATTCTTTTCTGAATTTTCTGATGGTCTGACTTTTTTTTTGTGATGGAACAATATCATAATTTACTATCTTACAAAACCCTACCTACAGAAAAGGGGGGAAATTCTCTTTTGCCTACTTGCTGTGCTGATTTTTATAGTCCTCTGTGTTATGTAGAAAAGGAAATAGGCTCGAATGTTTATTTTGAAATGAAGCAACTGCTAAATATGTAGCTTTTTCTCCTCTTGTTTGAGTATGACGTACCCAGTCTAGAGCCGTGGCCTAAATTTTTGGATCCACATTCCTAAGAAAATATATTTGAACTACCTTACAGATTGCGAGACTGTAACATAAGTGTTTGTAGAGATCAAAAGCCTCCACACAGGCATTCAGTCAAGCAGATATAAACATGTGGACAATAATTTTGATCAAGTCATAAAACTCATTTTTCCAAGCCACTAATATTAGAGTTTTAAATAATAGTTTATAGTACCATAATGTCCTAACAAGAAAACAGGACTATTTTGTGCTGAGCACTGCACAAATGCCAACCAAGGTGAGAGTTACAAAAACAGTAACACAGAAGTCCTGTCACAACCTCTCCTACACGACACAGAGCAAAAGAGAGTAGCCCTCCATCCAAGCAGGATGGAGCAGTAAAAGCAAACACACTTTGTGATACTTTATTGCAACAAATAGTCTTCTCTCTGGGTATAATTTGGGCTTACAGGAAGTCTAGGCAGCCTTGGCATTTATTTGGTAAAACTAAAAGCTGGAGATGAATGTGCCATGTGTCTTAGACCATGCAGCATTCTGGCAGGTCCAGCAAAGCACTAAATGGGGCCCACATAAAAACCAACTCCATTACCCTCCTCCCTCTTTGCCATATTCCTTCAGCTTGTGCTTGAAGACCATCAAAATATGAAATTACCTTAAATATGGAAGCTGCATGACAACATTTCAATTAAAAAGCTTTTAGGAAAGGTCACTGAGAGCATCTATAATATATTTCCAAAGGTCTTGGGAAGAGGAAGGGTACAATATGGGTCACATCACAATTATGGTAAATTGGGTAAAACACAGTTTCATGAGACTGCTCTGAGCAGAATAAAAGTGATTGAGAAAGTCACAATATGACAGGTATTAATAAGTACTACCTATCATAACGTCTGATATAATATCTTTTATCAAAAGGATCCCAGAGCACTTTGTAAAACTCTACATGGAGTAATTTCTTTTATCACTAACACATTCCCTTATTTCTCAGAAAGCAGTGCACTGATGAACTCTACACAGCAGCACAGCATGAAATTTTTCAGAATCCCAGAAAGTGAAGAATACCATTTCTGTTTGAAATTTGGGCAGGGAAAAGCTGCATTTGGGGGTGAGTTCTCGCTAGCATAGTACATTTTCAATAGCAAACATCCTGAGGTGCTGCTTCCTTCTGTCCAAAGCCAAGAACATCCAGCACGGCTGAGCACTTTGTAACAATTTTTTTAGAGTAAGTTCAGAAGAGGAGCATTAGTTACTGAATCACCAGGAATATGCCCTTTGAAATCCATGCCCTATACCAAGGTTTCCTATCAAAGCACTACCTCAAATCAAGATGATCTGAATTATCAGACCTGAAAAGATTCCAGTCCAGGTGACACAGCAAAATCCCACATTCCTATGTTATTTAACAGAGTCAGTAAACTATCGAAAACCTTCCTGAAACCTTACCTCAGTATCTATGAAAGATGACCTATGTTAAAACCCATGATGTGTTTAAACAACAAAAAAAAAAAACAAACAAGGAAACTGATTGCTGAAGAGGAAATCTACAAGGGCCTGGCTCTGACAGGCTTGTCAATATTAAGCAAAAATATATGCCTAAAGAATGGAAGAGGAGGAAAACAAAGTCCTATTACCAAGTATAAAATATTTCCACTTGGTTCAGACTGCCATCTTCTTACCTTGTCTTCCTTGAACTCTGTGCCCATTCTTAAAATATCTATCTATCTATCTATCTATCTATCTACCTATCTATCTATCTCCAATGCAAAAATGTGATTGTTTGCTATGCCCACGAGGCTGGGAGGAAGCATGCCTGGTGTCAAAAGGATGCAAAATTACAGAGAAAGAGCTCTCAAAAAATAAATCTGTCTCTTGTGTCATGGGAGGAGTTTGATTTCTATGACTATGGATTTTTTCTGGGTATTATTATTCTTTTTTCTGTGCCTGTGAATGCTAAATGAACAATTATGTTGCAAGAGTTCAGCCTAAGAAAAGTATTTATTTGCAAAGAAAGGTATATACAACTTCATTTGTTACTCTTAAAATTCCTCCTTTTCCAGGTCATAGAATTGAAAATGTGCTGGGGGGGTTTTCATAATTTTGATGATGGCAAGACAAATATTCACTCTGTTTTTCAAAGTAAGGATAGTTCAAGGTATTTAAAAACCCGTGAAACTCTTTTATTGAATGCAATATGTCTCCAATGAGGACGTGATTTTCTGAAATGTGAAACCCTTCCATATTTACATGCATTTGTCTAGGTCGTATCCCTCCCTTGCCTTGAATTTCTCCCTGACTTCAAAATGTTCCAGCAGGGATGTGTAGGTAAGAGGACACTGCAATCCTATGGATCCTATGGATAACCATTCCTGTCGCTTCTATTATTTCCTCGAAATCATCTGAGATCTGCACATGGGGATTTCCTACCCCCCAGCCCACCACATGTACACGTGTGTGCACACTCACACAAGCACACACACACACACACACAAAGGATTATTTTACGCTGACATTCAGCTGCCAGCTCATTTTATCCTGGTCTTTATAAAATAATATCCTAAGTAGCCTATTAGCTTTAAGGTCAAAGTCTTTGTCTATTTTCTAAATCTGTTCTCTCCTCTCCCCCCCTCACTCCCACTTCCTTTCCTTTCATTACCCTTTCCTATCAATTATCTCATCCCTGCCTGCTGCCCATCTGAGCGAGCCAGCAGGACCCCCTCAGTGCCCGCCAGATTGTCTCATTCAGCGAGCTCTCAGGTTGCTGCTGATTGCCGTCTTTATTCATTACCAAAACACTTGCTACACGGTGCTTGGGCCCTGGCAACCAAACCCGAGATGCTGCCAGCGAGAACGTAATTACTGGTACACCACAAACAGAGAATGGAGTCTGCTGTGAGTTGTTAGAAGCAGGCGTGAGATAGACCTGGGCTATTTTCATGCGACTGGAGCTGGCTCCTTGTTCGTCGGGCGGTGTGCGCTAATGATTGGCCTGATTCGCATTTCTGACAGGCTTTATCTGAGACAAAATGCATCTCTAAACAAACACAGGTCTGTCAAGGGTAGCAATTTACAGGTATGGAATATGGCATGAGAGGAGCTTTGCGTGAGCTTTCATCTACAGATTTATGGAGTGTCTGCAGCCATTGGCACTCCTTAGATGTGGAAGGTGTGCTGGGAGCCTCCTCTGACCCGTGGGAGGCTACCTCTAAGGGCAGAGTTCATTTTCCTTATTTCTTTGGTGAACTAAAAGGGTTATCAGACGCTGTTATGCAGCCTAAAGTCTCCCTAGTGATGATTCGCCTTCCCAAAGGAGCTGAATGTTACTTTCAAATTATCTCAGGCACAGATTATGCTTTTCTCTCCTTGTGTGCAAATTGCGCAAGTTCTTATTTCATCCTCTGTATTTATTGCCCTCCCCTGTAAAAACCCATCTTAAAATTTCACTCTTCCATTGGAGAAGTAATGCTGAGCAGTGCTGCTGTTTCTAAAAAACATTTATTAGGGGAAGACCATTCTAACATCAGCTGAAAGCTTCTGTGTGTCTTTTGTATCTGCTCTTCAAATCCTTAATCTTTAAAGTGCTCACAAACGAGGAAAATGCCTTAATGCTAAGCAGTCTCTAGCAGATTTGAAAGTTAAATTCAAGCAGCATTTATCTCACCATCAATGGGAAGGATTTATCCTATTACCTATCACTGCCATTGACAAGAGTAAGTCCTGTGTATCTCCAACATACAAAGGGAAGCAGACCCATCTAAAACTTCTCGTATAAGAAAAATTACCTTTGATCCAAGCAGTATCAAACTGTATGACAACAGTTATAGTGATAATACCGTGTATCACAAGGAGAATTGATAAAATGAAAGGAAGCCAAGGAGATAATTAAAAAAAAAAAAAGAAAAAAGAAAAAAGAAAGAAAAAAAAAAGGAGAAACCTTTCATACCATAGAGTTACCCTTGCCCCTGGATTTGTTTGCAGTGCTTTGCTTAAGGTTTAATTCTATTGATTACACATTCCATTTTCCAAAGTGCCATTTGCCTGAAGGAGCAGGTGGTGTTTGCTGTTTCCATTTAACTGATATATTAGCCATGTGGTGCACTGCATCAGTGGGCAGTATTAATCAATTTACGGCAAGATGACAGAGAGAATCACTCACAGCAAAATTGCAAGGGGGAAAAAAGGACAAAAGCAGGAAAATAATGACCACTAATGGGGAACTTGAAAACAGAAAAAAAAAATCTGGGCTTTTAATACTTCTCTTTCATAACAAATGGAATTGGAAGAATTTAGGAGCAGGCAGTGTTTGAAAGGAGACAAATATCACTATGTTCAGTGCAGTACTTTTTGTAAGCCCTTTGCTGTTTGGCATTGTGTGATGAATACACAGTCACAGACCTCAATACTTGCTGAGGAACTTAGATTTCCCTCTCTTAAATAGAAGCAAAATGCATCATACAAGATAGAAGCTAGTACAGCTCTTTTCTTGGAAAACCCAGTAAGTTTCTATATGTGAGAACCATTTTTTTGCTACAATATTTTATATATTATTTTAATAAATATTTTCAATTTGTGACTTTAATATGAAGATTTCTATGACAAGGAGGTGTTTAAGGTTCAAATCAGCTGGTTCTTTCTATGTTTAGGATTTTTATTTTTATTTTTTTAAAAATTGACCAAGTTGCACATTGTTCGGTAATCATGTTCCTTCAAAAATATATCTTGATTTAAATTCACTGAGAAAACAGAGAAAGACACATGCAGAGGAGGGCAAGTGACTTCCTCTCTATTTGCAGTCAGGAAATTCATACCTTAATTGAGGAGTCACAGAAGTCAGAAAAGGCACCAAACTTTAGCTGAATAGTTTTGCACTCCAAATTTTTTCCTCAGCCACAAAGCAGTGGAAGTAATGAATTGGCAGAGGAGCTTTAGGCTCCCCAAGAGTGTTTCCATCAGGAACTTGGAGGGCCTTGCCTTTCCCAGTCATGTCAGTCACGCCAGAGGAGGAGCACCACATTCCTCTGCCACAAATCTCACTTTTCTTTCTCTCCCCATCCAACATTTTTACCCTGCCAAACTGGGTCCAGGCCCACCCCTCACTCCTGCATCCCTGCTCTGCAAACAGAGAAATGTCCTGGTCACATCCACAGCTGGGTTGGTTTGGATGTTCCAGCAGAGATCCTCTGGTGAGCAGAAGTCGAGTTCAGACTCCAAGGCCAGGCTGGATCAGACCCTGAGAAACCTGACCCAGTGAGTGCCATCCCTGCCCGTGGCATGGGACGAGCTGAGCTTTAAGGGCTTTTTCTACCCAAACCCTTCTATTATTCTGTGATTCTATAAGCCACAGAAAAGAGCCAGGATGGCTGAAGATTCCTTGAAGTTTGCAGAATCAAAGGATTCTGCAAGAAAAGCAAACCCTCACATTAAATACCTAGCAACACACTGACAAAGAACTGAAAGGAATGTGTGCCCGTGTAAAAGGAGAGACTCCATTTAGGAAAACTGTCAGATGTTCCTGAACAGCAAGTAATCCATCTCCTTTGTCTCCTCACACATGCTGTCTCCTATAAACTGACTTATCCCTAAGTATCTGATGCATTTTGTTGTTTAATATTCTATCCTTCCTTATTGTTATAAAGCATGATGATATAGTGAAACTATGCTTCATAAATTAACAAATAATAATAAAACACTGCTTCAGGAACTTGTCTAAATGATGTAATATTATCATGAATCATAGCCTTAATGAGGATAAAGGAAATATTTGACAATGGAGTATCATATTGCAAAATTCAATGCAATGAAGTTATAACAGCTCTCAGTAGCACCACATCATTAAATAAATTTAGCCAACTTTTCAATTAGACACCACATCCTGGATGCAATAAACTTGTGGAGAGCTTGCTTTTGTATCTTTTGCGGTTTTTCTTTTTTGCATCTCTGGACAGAGCGAGAGTTTGAACATCTGAGCAAGTTTACAGGGTCTAAGTGAAGATGACAATAATGTGAAAAGCAGAACTGGGAAAATCACTTTAGAACATTAAGTGAAATTGTACATGGGCTAATTTACAGACTAGGGACTCTTAAGGGAAATTTCTTTTATCCTCCTGAGCTACTTCATAGCAAAACATTATCAGAAAACCATTTCAAAAAATCATGCCAGCTTAGGAATTGCCACAATTAATGAATCTCATGGACCAGTCTTCCCCATTGTTCTTTCCTTAACAATGTCTAATAGCTTGTATTTTGGAAGAAAATGTGAAAAAGCCCCACAGCCTTGCTGCACACAGCTGTAAGGTTACTCCCTTTGGTCTCCTCGCAATTGCTAAAATGAAATAATTTAATGCTGAAGCATATGCTTTAATATTATGGGAAACTTGTTAGGCAATTAGAACTCTAGCTTTTCTTTATAAGCATTCAAGGAGCTGATCTTAGGGGAATGTTTCTATATTTTTGCTCTCTGTTACACCTGGCATCTAAGAGTTTCACAGTGGATTTTTTCATGGTACTTCTCCAGTAGCAGGCACTATTTTTGCCACCCTGTGGATGACCATTGTTTTTCGTAGATTTTTGTCTGTTTGCTGTGATTTTTGTTGCAATACACTACGCAAAGACACTGTATAGCAGCTGCTGAGTGATCCATCACCTTTGCCAGGCTTTGCAGCTCTCACTCATACAGGCACACCCAGCATATGAGATGCTAATTAGTTCAGGAGATGCAGTGTGTCCACACACCGGTGGGAAGGACTGCTCACATCTCTACCCACCGAAACAGAGGACATGGAAATAGAGCTGTGAATTTCTATTTGCGATTTCTGCTTTAGTATTCTCACTCAGTGCTTTCTGCTCAAACACGAAAATGTTTTTAGTGATGCTGTAAGTAACTGCAATAGATTACCACAAGTCACAATGCAGGAGCAAGGGCCTTAACATCTCTACATTATTATTTTCATTGTATTTTTTTTTTTTGTTTCACACACCCAAACACATAGTTCTGGTGTCAGGTTGCTTATCTGCTGTTGTGAAGAGACTCACAGAATAATGCTGCTCACGCCCCCTGAGAGAAGGGAAAGATGCCTTAGGAGCTGCAAGTGCCTTCATCTCTATAAAAGGAGTCGTGGGACAGCAGTGTGACCTTCCCTGGCAATAGGAATGATGCCATGCACGACTACGAGCCCAGAGCACATTCCCAATGCATTGCAGAGCACCTTACAGCATTGCTCTTTACCTCCATCAGCACCACAACCTTGCCAGAGTGGCGTGGTTACAGCCCTGAGCAGATTCCTCTCCTTGTCTCCTAAGGAAGACAAGCAATTTATTTTCTCCTCTGTAGCAGTGCCCTCCTTCCTGGCCTGGCACATCACTCCAAGTCACTTGGTGTGATGTAAGGGCAGGCAGAGACTGGCCCTCATCAGCAATTCTGCACAGTTATGCCCATGTAGAATAAAAGCAGCCCTGTCCACACCAGGCTGCTTATTAAACAGCTCTTAATGGTCTGTGAGACCTTCCCTCTTCCCTCTGCCTCCAAAAATGTACATTGCTTTATGGGACTTGTGGGAACTACAGGCTGACTACGTAGAACTAGAAAAGGATGAATTCTAATTAAGAGATAATGTCAGTGGAATAGAACTATGTCACAGGATAATGATCCCCTGCTGTTAGATAAATATGGAAGCAAAACTTAGGCAGTTTTTGAAAATAAACAGTGAGGTGATGCCAAGATGTTTATATTCAGAAAGGGAAACATTTATCCCTCTGCAGTATTTCTATTTCATGGGGTTTTTTAATTAAACAAAACCAATCCTTCCCTCCCACCCAACAGAAAATATCTTCATTAATGACCTTGGCCTTGCAAACCATCAAGAATATACAATCCTCACTGAAATCCAAGAGAGGTGGAAGGCAGAACTGGCAGGTTAACTTTAGGGAAGTAATAGAGTTTTGAGAATGTCATCAATAAAGCTTAGTAACGATTAGTAATATTTTTCCACTTATTAATACTCAAATTACTAGCTATAATGAGCCAAACTACCTTCTGGCAAAACTCCTTTTTGTCAATGGATGTACGCCAGCAGGCAATTTGGTTCAGTGTTTTACATTTACTGTATATGTATTCAGCGGGCAAATTTTGATCTGTTACCTGTTTATATTTGGAACACATCAACAAAAATCAGTGGAATTACAAAGTGAAAACTATGTAAAATCTGCTTATTAATGCTTTCACACTGTGTTTCTTTAATTCACAATTTCTTGGGGACTGGGAAGAAAACAGGGCATGCAAAATACAGTGACTTATCAAAATCTGAAGGAAAAAAGCTGCAGAAGTCAAACTGTACGGCAGTGACTTTGTTTGCTATGTCTGCCAAAAGTAGTTCTCTTCCTCCAATGCAACTGGAAGTGGCATGAAAATCAGCAAGTTACAAATGTGTGGGGACAAAACCCGGCTGCTGCTTCAGGCTGCAGAAAAGGGGATCAGAAACACCAAGCTTGGAAGTTCTGGGTAACCAACCACAGGCACTGGTTTTACCCTCTGTTTAAGGGAAAAGCCCTGTTCTCACTCTGTTGTCTGGTTCCTAGTGAATCTAGGAAGGGGTACAATGAGGGTGCACTTGTTGGTTCCAAGTCCTTGGGTATCTTTGGAGTACATCCCACAGATTAATGTCAGCCCTGCACCACTGCTGATGCCTGCTCTGGAGTGGCTTCTCTGTTACCCCCAGCAAGAAGGAAGGAGGAAATTTTTAAAGGATGCCACAGAGGCATCGATGTACCAGCAAGAAAGAAGCAGTGCAGACATGCCATCAGTTGGAACTTGTCTCACATGACAGAACCTGTGGCACAAGGATTCAGCTGCTTTCCTGAGCAATTTAGGCTCCATTCTATCCCAAATCGCAGATTTTGTCAACTGACAAAAACCATCACTCAGTTATTTCAGCAAGAACAAGCATAGTTTTAGTCAAATTGATTAAATGAATCTGGTACACCTCTCCATTGTTTTTCTGTTCTGGTATTTTCATAATATGGTATTTAGCTGTCAGAAATTATGATCAGGAAAATTCAGTGGCTTGTTGTTGTTTTAGGTCTTTTTTTTCTAGATGAGCAGGTATAAAATAAAATCAATTAAAAAGCAGGAATGCAATTTCTAGTGGCACTTTGCAGTGACTGATTAATATATTTTGAATATTTTCTACTGTATATCTGCTTGGCTTGATTCTCTTCCTTAGAAAACTATTTAAAAATGAATCAACTTGTCAACATTTTGTTTATTCTTAAATAGCATCACTGTTGTTGTTGTTGTTGTTAGTGGAGAGTCACTTTTTTTTTTGCCATCCAGAGGATTCCAGGAGCTCTGGCTCCCTGCATGGCCCAACTATTTGATATTCAGGATGCTTTGCCCCTTCTTCCATTGCTATGACAAGGTTACACAAAGTCTGCAGCTCTGCGAAAACAGGTTCCTCTGGAAGCTGAAACTCCGACAGACTTCGTACACAGCAAGGCACCCGTGACATCCTGGCGTCTGCCAGCTCCATTCTTGCTTGATTAGCTCTTGGTTACCTCAGTGATAATGTCTGGAGGCACTGATTAATGTACAATAATGGTACATCTCACTGGAAAGATAAGCTTATAGAAGATCAATTAAACAGTGGCAATTTCACAGGCTACAAGCTGGAAGAATGGTACCTGCAGCCTTTTCTGGGAGCTATTTCTTAAACAGTCTCTTTTGCCTGCTCTAGCGTTTTCATTTAAAACACTAACTATCACAGGGGGGAAAAAAGAAATACCCTGAAAACGAAAGGTGATGGTACCCATTAAAATTACAAGGGAAAATGAATATGAATCAAGGCCCCTGAACATTCCTTCAGCTGTCAGAAGGTTACAAATTCGGCTTTGATGATAAGACAAGAAGTTTTTTCAAATGCAAACTTGCCATAAATGGTACATAGGAGAATGCCATTGTTTCATGCAATTACATTGTTGCCTGGGCAACCATGTACAAAAGTTAATGTAAGTACAGGTTTAAAGATGAAGTGTCTCCTGAATTGGAATAAAACCCCATTTAATACTATAGATGATCCACAGGAAAAAAAAAATGACCTGAATGTAACTATAAAAAGACCTCTTCTTGAGAAGGAGTATAAATTAAAGGTTATCTTCCTCCTTCAGTTTTTAGTCAGTCATTTTAATAATAATAATAAAAGCACAAATCTTCAGGTACTATATCTTAAATAGATATAACAATGAAAATTTAAAGAACATTAATATTATCTTCTTGTCAGGAAACTTTAGAGGGATTCATGCTCTAAATAACAGAAATTTCACAAGACAGTTTTTCTCACAAGGGCATTTAGCACAGACAACAAATTATTTTGCCCTAGAAAACAGTACTATGGGAAAGTATTTTATTGAAATGCATCCAGAGATTGTTCTTCCAATAATTATATTTAATGCAGATGGGGAGGGAGAAAGCCCATATTGTACTGGGCAGTCAGTTTTATTACTGGAATGACTACACTTCTTCCTATCATCAGGCTGGATTTAATGGCAGAATTATGGCCCATTAAGTCTATTGCAATGACTTCTCCGGAAGAGGGTGGCCAAAGATATATATTTGAATGTAGAACTAAAACACACTGTTGAATGTATTCTTTGGGGTGTTTTGCCTCCCTGGTCGCAAGCCAAAGTGGAGAAGCATCCAGAAATCATAAGAGGCAGAGGCCATGAAAGAGCAAAAGAGCAGAAATTAGGAAAGACAAAGATCTCCTTTGTTATGCAGTCATGGGTTTGGGGTTTTTTAATCAAAATATAATCTGCAAGGCATTCTGCATTTACACTCCTATTTATAATGACAGCAACTGCCTCTGTCTGTCAAATCAAAAGGAATACCTTTCTCAATTTGCAGGGAAGGTTAAAAAATACTCTTCTTTCTTTCCTTTACAAATATAGGTATTATTTTTGAAGGAGAGATAAACTATTGTGCAGCCTTTGTCACTGTAAAAAAACCCCAAAGATGTCTCCAGGATTTAGGAAGGACAAAACACAAGAAAACTTATTGAAAGGAACAATGTTGTCCTACTGCAGACATGGAGCAGCTGACCTAGCAGGTCTTTTCCATCTCTTATTTCTTTGACTCTGTGAGAAATGGTACAAATGCATAATAAAGTCTAGCGTGTATTCACTAAGACACTGAGGAACTGAAATACATAATAAAATAACACAATTTTGCCCGCTAGGAAATAGTAACTGTGTTTTGCTGAAAACGTCAGGTAGGAAGAAAAGAGATTTCTGGCCGATGTTGAAAGAAAAACCTCTTTGTGTTAATCCAGTTGGGCATGATTTTCACAAGTGCAGAACACTTAAAACTCCACTTGAAGTCAATAGAAGCTGCAAGTGCTCAGCGCTTCTCAAAATCAAGCCCCTCGGGAACTGGTGAAGAACAAAGAACAAGGAACTTGTGCCTCAGATAAACTGACTGTCAAAATTTGTAGAGCTGCCATCATCTTCTCATTTAAACATGTTCTTAACACCTTACTCTGCCTCTGAGTGATAGCTACAAGTCACTCCAATCTGGCACTGGTTAGGCAAGCAGCAAGCTCAGATTTCTGCATTTATGCTAATGCATTTGATTTGGAATGATCGTCTTGCCCGTGGAACTCCGCATCTGTACTTTTTAATGCATTTAACACACTTGTGTTGTTTCCTACCCACGTTGAAGTTATTAGAACAGATACCTTCATAAAACATCAATTAAATGTAATCAGTTGGTTTTTGGTTTGGTTTTTTTTTTTAATGCATTATTATGGATTTCTCCAAAACAGGAAGACAAAAAAATTTCACAAATTATTCAGCTTCAGTACAGTGGTTATCAACCTGAGCTTGTAGAAATTGTAAGATTATTAAGTTGACATTAGAAACCACAGGTAATTGGAAGGTATCAATCTTTGGGCGTCTGTCAGATTAGGGTTATAATCAACACAGTTAAGAACAAAAAAGGAATTGGACATTGAGCCATTTTCTTAAAAATGTACTGGCAACTCCAGCAGCTGTAGTTAATTTCTGAGGAAATAGAACTTAAAACATCATCTCATTTTGATAAAGAAAGGAGATCTTATTGGAATTCTTATCAAGAGGAAGAAATATCTTGTTATGAGTCATAATAAGAGTATGAATAATACTTTCCATTGTTTTAGAGACTTCTATCTCAGAAGCTGAAAGTAACTTTATAAAAATTAATGGATTAATCTTGACAGTACACCTTTGAGGCGCACCATTATCTTTGTTTTACAGATATCAAGCTCAAGGCGAACAGTCTACACATCTTGCTAGATTAACACTTGGAGCAAGCGTTAAATACAGTCTTTGCAGGAAATGCTGGCCTTCTGTGGAAGCAAGGCAGAAATTATCAGTTCATCTGTTGGTATAATCCAGATCATATGAAATTGCTTTTGAACCTGATGGTCAGTGACATTTGAAAGAACTTAAGTCTCAATAATTGGTAATTTCCTCCTGGAGTCTGGAGGCGAGTGAAGGCAATGATCCAACATAGTGTCCCTCTGGCATCAAGGTCTACATTTTCCAGACTTTTTATTTCGCAACAATACCTGATAGCCAACACAAACATAAAACTCAAGACAAGCCACAGCTTGTTTTCTTCTGCCCAGAGGATCTCCTGGAGCACATCTTGTGAAGAGGGGAAGAGGTGGGGTTATCATGTTGGGGCTAGGGGACACAGTAAACAGATCTGTGGGATAGCCGGGTTAAATAGCTCTGCCAAAAGAATATCTTTGTGTGCTTAGTTAAAACATAAAATTTATTTCAGAAACCAGTCCTTTTAGAAAAGAAACATCAAACACATGAGTGTTAAAATACATCTTTCAATATCTATCCTTCATTTTTGCCTAATGACATATGCTTGGATAGCCACCAATCCAGAGTACTTTGGAAAAGATCTTAATCTGTCTGAAATGGAAGAGCTGTCACACTGAGATAAGCTCAAAGACTAAAAATTTGTTTTACTAAAATTTGCTATCTGAAAATTCTTTCCGTAGCAAGGTAAACAGTTCCAGCTAACCTACTTTCTACAGAGTCAAAGGAAATATTTTCAAAGAATACCAGAGGTTCACATACCAAAACGCATATGAATTTCTCTGTGCTTGCTTATATACTTGTGTTTATCATGACTGGACACTTATCACAGTGCCAGCTTAACAGAAGTGAAAGTCAAAAAACATCTAAGTATGTGTTCCTGTGCACAACTGCACTAAAACTTCACTGCATGACAGAAAGCATAGATGCAGTGGCACAGCCATGTGAATAGGTGAGCTTCATACTGATGAAAACTGTTCTTGAGATGCATGTCCTGGGCATGGGCCAGAATTACATGGTTTATTAAGACCCTTGGGTACAGCCAGGACAGATCTTACTGACCACAGCAAATTCTGGGAGCGTAATGTTGGTGGTGTATTATTCATGTAGTGCTACATAAAATTAACACAACTATGAGGAAATATTGGCTACAATCCCAGTAATAAACCTCTCACCTAATATGAGTGCCATTATTAATGAGGGGAAATAAATTACATGCTTTACCTCTTCCTTGAAGTTCCCGAATGTAACATGGGCTCTTTTACACCTTGTACAGATTTTGAAGACTGGTGTAAGAGTCATATGGATCTCTTCGAAAGATAAAAGGTTTTTATGTATGAGGTATGGAAGACCACGTAGTTCACTTCACCTCAGCCGCAGAGCTCTACTGATAATATATTAATCATCGTGCCACCAGGGCTAGGTATCTTTGAAGGATCTCTACGTTTGAAGCTCTCCTAATCTCAGATCTGATTCTCTTTATCTCTTCAATCAGAAGACGAGGCAATATATTAGAGAGCAAGGTGGAAGCATAGCTGATGAGTTCTCCATTTAACAATGACTCAGGCTAAAAAGAAGAAATTTCCAGGACTTCAGAACTGTCTCAAGGTCATCTGCCTTCACTCACACTCATTCTGGAAACAGTTAAGTGGAAGACTGGTTTATAAGACATGGCTTTGGAGGATGCCTCCAGTACAGGAAGTTTACACAGGACCACAAGTTAGGCTCATTGCACTATGTGATGCCGTGGGGATGGAGAGCATCTTCCCTGAGCCTTGGATCCTCCCAGCTACCAACACACCAGCTCAGCACACCGGGGGAGAGCAGCACAGTTGACAGGCCTATTCGATTTCAATTAGCATTTCAGCTTCAGCTGACAAGTCAGAAAGACAGAGTAGGGGAAAGCTGAATGCAAGACAGCGAAACATGGTGCTGAAGCTCAGCAGACAGGGAAATAACGTAAAGGCTGCTTGATTTGCAAATTGGCTCATGCAGCAAAATCAGTTTCCTTATTATTATTTTACAAGACAGAAAATTAAGGGGGGGAGGGACACAGATCTATCACTAGATGAAATTATTTAAACCTCAAAGAAAATATCTGGAAAATGTGAATGGTTCATCCACTTAAAAATGCTGTAGAAGTAGCAGGCAGGGGGAGCTCCTCTACTGGTCACAGGTGAGATTAAAACCAGAAGGTCCAGGACCTGCTGCCATCACTGAGCTGGGGCACAACTGGCAACCTGCTAATTAAAGGGTCCAACACAGCTACCAAAAAATTCAAGGCTATGGGATTTCCCACCAGTTACAAGACAAGTGGACACAAAAGTCAGGATCTATTACAACTGGCATTTTTGGTGAAAATGAGCTACACTTCAGATCTATTTTCCCTCAGGGTTTTGAAGAAGGGGGACAGATGGTTGGATAATTTATACCATTTGGCATGAGGTTACATTTGAAAAAAAAAGAGAAGAGAAAATAAAGGAAAGCGAGAGAGACAGAGAGGCATGAGCTATACATAACTGAGCAGAGAGGCAATCACTAGACACAGATTTGCTCAGGCAACACCACCAGTATGTGTCGCTAAATATTATAATGGCAATTTTAAATGAAAGATAGGGATTGGTGACTCCACTGAGGAGAAATTAGAGTGGACAATACGAACATTAATTTTCTAAACACCCCCATTTGAGAATCTCAGAAAACTCTTGCATCTATTTGTTCACATTAATACACGATCATGCTTTTCACTTCATATTCTCGCTCATCACAAAGTATCAGGTTTCAGTGGTTCACTTCCTCCAGACTTCAGCTTGCAGTAAATACTACCATTTTTCTTGTACAGCAATGAACAGGTAAAGTTCTGGCTAATACTAGATCAATTTTAGGAGAGATCATATTGAAAAAAATTTCAAATATGATGGTCAATTGCAGTGTAATGAACTTCAGAGCACATAAAAGTGGAAATGAACTCAATGGAGTAGTAAAGGCTACATATTTCCAAACTCAGAAATAGCAAATCATCTACAGGGCACTGCAAAGGCAAATGCAGCAAATTGAAGGTCCATTTTAGCCCGGCTTCCTGGAGAAGTATGTTTATGTACAAATCCCTTCTAATCTGTCAGTCCTCTCTATCATCACTCTACCCACTAGCCAATTTTAACTAAATCTCTCAAAGACAGCTGATTGATATATTGATATTCAGTGGTTTAGGTACTGGAACAGATTGCCCAGGGAAGCTGAGGATGCTGGATCCCTGGAGATGTCCAAGGCCAGGTGGGATAGGGCTTGGAGCAACCTGGTCCACTGGAAGGTGCCCGTGCCCATGGCAGGGGTTGGGACAAGGGAATGTTTAAAATCCCTTTCAAACCAAAGCACTCCATGACTTTGATTCTATGATATTGCAGTTAGGTTATACAGGGGTAAATAAAAGAGAGACACTCAAACTAGAGCCACAGCTGAGGAGAAACTCACAGCCTAAACTTCATGGTGTGGTACACACCTCAGCATCCACATGAACCAGCACCGCAGGGAGCCTGTGTGCACAGTCCACTGCAGATGTTGATCTGCAAAATAAATCTGAACCAACAAATTTTCTTGAGCCCCTCCGGCTGGTGGAGGTGCAACATTCACCTCAGCAGCCTCAATTTCCAACCCCAGCACTGCTCAGTAGCTAACATTTACTCTCTTAAATGTGTTTCTCAAACAGCCACCTCGGGAAGGTCTTGGAAAAAGCCAAAGCAATCAGAATATGTAAGGAGAGCTGTGTCAAATCTAAAGCTGTAAATATTAAAAAGCCATTGCATGAATATTGCAAAGCTAAATGCTGCATGTTGGCAGAAAGCCCACAGTTGCCAGTGACCTTCTTTGGGAAGGGAAGGCCGACCTCCAAACAGCCGTATGGGGGTTGCCTGTGTTTGTGTTTATTGTGCATATAAATACACGCTGGTCTGTTGACCAAGTTTGCGGGACATTTACAGTAGTTATTAAACCCAATCTGTATTGTTTCAACCTTTCCAGAGCTCTGACAATGTTTGTGCAATAAATGCTGTCATCTATGAAAGAAACTGGGGGGAAATACTAAAAGGAAAGCACGACAGTATGGGACAGAGAGGCTGTCACAGCCTCGGTGGCTTCCCAGGTGGTGACAGGAGAGGCGTGAGACCAATGTGGGTAGCCAGTGCTGCGGCCTCAGGAGACTCCACCTCCTCAAAGCTGAAGCAGAAAGGAGCAGCTCTGTCCTGGCCACACACAGGCTGCTCTGGAGGCAGCTGTGGCTGTACAGACTCTGCCGCATTTGCACCAAAAATCTGTCTTGCGCTTGTTGGTGCAGAATGGGAGAGGCACAGCAAGAGCCAAGGTGATGAACATTTGGAAATGGTTAAAAATAAATGTTCAACATTCACAGTGTATTCACCATGACAGGACAGCCTTGCTTTGTTCCTTGGACTTGGCATTTGGTGTGAAACCATCTCTGTCAGAATTAAAAACCCAGACAAACCCCACCACAATGAATCTGAACTTGCTCCAGTGGAAAAAGAATCAGACCAAGTTTTGAAAATCCCCATCATCTACACAGGGGGAAAGAAACCACAGAAGATGGTCTTTTAACAGAGGAAGAGTTGGTGAACACCTTAGACACATCTCTGGCACTAAGGTTTTTACTCACTGGGCTTTTAATTTGTTTTCACAGCGGTTTGAACAAATTGAATTTGTTAATTAAAGCGGTAAAATGAAATGCTGAACATTATTGACTAGATGCTAATTACATTAGAAGAGATATCGGGGGAGGGAGGAGTCCTTGTTTTCAATAGCCAGGACAAATCATATTAAGAGAGACAAGTGATCAGTCTGAGCCTAAATTCTGCAGGGAAAAAACTGTTTACATGTTGTGGTTTAATGTTTATCATTCATGATCTTCAATTGGCAATACCAATAGAAACATGATTACTGCAGCTTGCTATTGTACCTCTTTTCAAATTTCACTCTAGTTTATAACATTTGCTAAGCAGAGGTCATTAGCCAATTAAATGCAATGATGCTCACTGTGCTAATCAGGAAGGACTTTATTTTAAAGTTGGCCTCATGAAAATGCAAACAGATCATATTCCATGTCTGAAAAGCCCTTTGAGTGTTCAAGCTGTAACTTTTAGTATTAAAAAAATTAATATCAAGTTGATTGTTTTGTTTCTTCATACTCCCTTTCATTTAATGACCTTAATTTCCATATTAGCATATTATTTTCAGCAAAATTTTAATTTCACCCTTCATCTCTTCGCATGGGAATGGCTGTAATGTGGTATTACTTTCTTCAGTGTAATTTAACATAAATCTAACCATAGTCCTTCCTGTTAATGACCACTACACAATTTCTGTTATGGGGGTACCCAGCCCTAACCCTGAGTGAGTTATTTGTAAACAATATGCTTTCAACACGTGACTACAATCACTATTTTCAAAAAAATCTCTGTAAAATCCCACTGCTGTGAAAATGCCAAGAGATTTTGGTTCCTGAGGTACCTAAATAATGTCTGAAAATAGAACTGATCCCCCAGATTACTTAATTGATAATTAATATTGTACTTTACATGCAGCAGCTCCTTTCCAGATTGGAGCTATAGATACCAACGTGTGTGATCGAAGTGCAATCCAGCTTAAGCCCTCAGAGTTATATTGACTTTGCAGTGTGAACAGGTGCAATAAAGATTACCAGAAGCTTTCTGTGTCACTACCATCCAACGGCTCACAACCCAGAGAGAGGGGATTTGCTGAGTAAGAAGAACCATTTTTAGACTGACAGTTTTCTTCCTCTCTGTTGTGCTCATAATCATGACTCTTTTTTCTAACACCACCAAGATACTTAGTGCTTTACAAAAACACAAGGAGACTTTTAGAAAGAATGAAGGCACTCTGTTCTAAAAGGCGTCAAGTCTCTGCTCATCATAAATGCACTGTAAACAATAGATGAAGCCACATTATAAAGAAACAAAGAACAATTGTAGGACAGAGAATCAGTTTTAAACCTTGCTGGGCAGAGGGAATAAACATTGTTCTTCCTTTAGAGTCACAGCAGAGAAGTGGCAATAAAATGATAACAGACTGATTAATGCAAATGAAATAAACAGAAGCATCAATTTCTATGTCTAAGAAACAGGAGCAGAGCAAAAAAACGTGAACTGCAGCCATCAGAAACAGCAAAAGCAGCTGCAAAGCAGGGCACGACCACCTGCATTAGCTTAAGCAATGAGTGCAATAAAGCCCCAAGCACAGGAAGGTGATAAATTAAAGGTTCTCAGCTCTGGCATGTTGAGAGTGCCTTAACAGGGACAAAGAGAAAACAAACAAATACTCTTCCTGTTAGCTGTTAAGAGCATGTACTTTGTTCCCCTTTCCAGTATGTACAAACAATGCACAGAATGGCCTAAATGATACATTTCTATTTTCTTTCTTTTGGGAAGTTAATTGCCTGACAGCAACACAACCTGGTTGGGCTCAGTAGGGTCCTGAATGCTCGCCCCATGTGTAACTATATCCATTCAGGCAGGCTCATTGTGGGTTTGCACAATGGACCCTTTGAGCATGGTCAGTGTTAAGGAGAGTGGTGGCCCTGGGAACGGTGATGCTCCAAGGCCTCTCCAGCCTGGAAACAAAGCCAGTCAAACCACTGCACATACATTGGGAATGACCCCATGTACTGCCAGTAGGTCTGACAGACTCAGTAGAGACTTATGATGCAAAAGAATGGACTTATGATGCATAAATAAGGCATAAATTGAAGCTGATTTTCACGATGGTTCTATCTATTTAGAAAAATAGGAGATTCCTCCAATAATAGTTCAGGAATTTTTTCTCACATACGTTCTTTTATAAAGAACGTAGGATATGACCTTATAATATGTAAAAAACAGGTACAATACAGAGAGCTGACAGGTACAGCACTGGCTGATGGGTCTGCAGAGACTCCTTCAAGGTACAGATGTGCAGCCTGCACCTCTGGGAACCCATCTCTTCAGATGACACCAACTTCAAATAGAATCAGGCATTTATTCTCTGCTTATTCCTTTTTGAAGTTCTTAAAGAGAGCAGAATAACAGTCAAGAGCCTGATCCTTCCTGCCTAATCTCATTCTGGTCTTTCCCTGAGCATGTTTGAGTTGTTTGGGATCTGAAACAAACAAAATCTGGTTCTGTATCTAATAGTAAATCTGCTGAAAGACTACTCTCCAATAATCCAGACTTAATCCAATCTACCTCTGCCCTTTGTTAGTTCTAACTTTTTATTGATATATATATGATTTACACTCTAAACTGTGAGTGGCTTGGGTATTGAGTTTGTTGGAGGAGTCTCCTGAACAAGTTTCCTTGAACATTTCTGAATGGAGTGCATATAACACAAAGTTTAAGTTTGAGCCAAATTCTTGGCCAAAGAAATGGAAGACAGAAAAAAACCAGAAACCTGGAGTAAAATACATGGAAATACCACTAATGCTTCCGAGCTCCTGCTGTGTTGATGTGGTTTTACAGATAGTCAGTGTAGGTCTGTTGCTCAACAAAAGAATTTTGCTCTGTGTTTGCACGGAAGAAGTAATAAATTTATTACAATCAGTAAGCAAAATCCAAAAAAGATTGGACATCTGCCTTGGAATCTGCTCGCTATACAGAAAACAGTTTAATATTGGCAAAGAAACAAATCTGAGAAGTGCACAGGACCTAATTAAAGGAGACGTGCTTAGAAAACAGATACTAAAATAACAGATGACTACTTTTGGGCTAGAGATGAACTATGAAGAGAGAGCATGAGTTTTAAGGTGTTTATTTTTTGAGGATGTCAGGCAGGTTACTTGTTACAACTCTGTGGGTACCAGCACAGCACAAGGCTGGTAACGCTCTGGTCCCCAACAGTGCCCTCGATGGCTGTGTGTGTGTCAGAAAAGTTCATGGAGGTCTGAGCACACCCTGCTCCACCAGAAATACACACTACAGAGGGGAGATGTTTTAACTGATCGCCTTCAATATAACTGAGGAAAAATGTACAGAACAGACTTACCATGAATTTACTATTTAGATGTTTTATTGATACCTCCCAGAATTATAAAAATAAATGGCTGATATTGCAAGTTTCTGTCTGCACATTTGTTGCCTTTTTATTTCAACTAATGCTTGAAGAGAAAAACAGTTTTGCTGCAGGGCCCCTCCATTTCATTGATGCCTGAAGAAGTTTATCACTGACACCAGAGGAACACTCCCTTTTTTTTCATTCATATGGGCATTTATTATCCTTTCTTTGGCTTAACCAGTTTAATTCATGTTCTGACATCATGAGAGGAAGAATTTCACCTTTTCCACATGATGGAAAATCAGTTCTTAAAACTTCAAATGTGATGTCACCATTGCCTTTACCGAGCCACTGAAGCTCAGAACTCAGTTCTGCAGGACACAGCTATGGACAGTCAGAGAGTTCTGGGCAACATTACCCTCTGGAGCTGTCTGTGTTTTGAGAATCGTGTCTGGATTCCAAAGATCAAAACTTTGCTTTCTACTTGCCTTCCACCTGCATTTCAGAAAAGCAAGGATTCTAACTTCACAAGTATTGCTTGTTAGATAGTGCTCCTGGCTCTTGGGAAACTTTCGGAAGCTACAACTGGCTCAGAGGAATCTAAAATTAAAGGATGACCTTAGTCACCTTCATCATGAAACTCTGTGCCAGCTAGCAATAATCTGGCTTATATTTTGGGAAGTCAGTAACACATCACCAAGGAGAAAAGTTTTAAAAATAAGTGTAAAAAGCCAAGGGTATTGAAATTAGCACCAAATTTGGACAGCCATTTAAATTTCCATTTCCAGTAATTCCTAAGTATGGTCAATGAACATGAAGAATTTCAGTACATTTCCCCCAGAACAGATTAATGCTGCAATCAAAAGCAATAAACTAAAGCACAAAATATAATTGAAAAAGTAGGAACTGGAAGTCCTTGGTCAGGCTAATGGATGTATGAACTGAAGCAATTTGTGAGCTCTTGTTGCTCCCTCTGAGCTGTTCCCTACCACTCTGGTAATGAGACAGTGCTATAAAGCTTGTCACTGGTGTGTTAGAACAAACCAACAAAGAGTCAAAAGGGATCTCACTTCCGAAAAAATTGTCTCCAGATTTACCTTAGAAGCAGAAGAAATTCACATTGCAATGGTTTGAAGTAAGCCTATTGCAAGTTTAAATTTACTTAGATCTGCATCTGCACTGAAGGTGTTACCAAATCTCTAACTTTGCTACAGAGACACATTACACTCCTGTGACAAAAATGCACCTACGTACGCAAAACCCAGACTGTGTTCTACCTAAAATATTCCAAACCAGACAAGCTACGAATGTCCCTGTACACTCTGCATGCTGATATGCAGGATAACCCAAACGTGGGGGCCATCCCAGCACTACAGGAGGTGACAGAGTGAACTAAACACCACAAGAGGTAATGGGGGCATCCTCCATCACCAGCAGCACTGCACAACTGTATCCAGTAATGATACCCATCACACAGCCCTGGAGCTGGGTCATTCAAAGAACAGGACTCTGGACCCTGAATTTCTTTGTTTTGCCATTCATATGCTATCAAGCCTTAGATTCTTTTCAGAGCTGATGTTATGTCAATGCACTCATTACGGTTTAGCTGAGGTCTGTGTATTGTTCTTCATATATATTCACAGCATACAGTAAACTCTAATAGCTCCTTTGGAGCTTTAACACTGTATGCTGTAAATGGTTATTAACAATAGTATTCATTCATTTACATGTAATGGATTCATAATAGCAAAAGTAGAGTGAAAATCTTATGCTGTAATATGAAAAGTAGATACTGCATAAAGGCAGCATTTTAATACTCAATACTCTGACTGCTTTAATTATTTTTTAAATATCAATAGGTCCTGCTTCAGTAGCTTGTAAAATTACACAAACCAAAGCAGCCCTTGAGTCAAAGGAGCACAATGAATAGTGAGCACAAAGCCAGAGATCTCCACAGGCCCAGGTCTTCCCACAGACCTGCCCATGGTGGGGATGGGAATCCGTTCACACAAGGATCTCTGACAGTGAATGGGCACCGGGATGGAGATGATCCCATCCCCTGTAGTGCCCAAAATTCAATGCCTGTCCTCCACTCACAGGTGCTCCAGGAAGGTAGAGGAGGAAAAAGAAGAAAACCACCAGGCAGACATTCATATCACTTTCCAAAATCTACGGGCAGGTCATATAACCTCCACCTGATCACCTTTAATAGGACATACTTTAACCACTAAAACTTCCCTGGATGGGAAATTGAAGCTGACATAAAAGACCAAAATGGCTCCATGGAACCGAGAAAAAAAGTCCTACATTTCTGAGGAGTGCTGCCATAGAGGAACAAATCCTAATTCCCCCAAATAGGAAAATCCCCAAAAGACTTCCTCACTGAAAACTGTCCTTTTCAGCCATAGTGTACCTTGCCAGAACCTTGTTTTTTCCTATTGCTTCAAATAAAAATACTAGCAAATAAGTCAAATGGATGCAATTTAGGACAGAAAATGACACTGCACAGAAAATGTGTGAGGCATTCACTCCCCACAGCCACGGTGGCAAACATCTAATGGAACCTTTCAGCTGCAGCTCACCACTGCTGCAGAGAGAGGGGCAGAGAGAAAGCAGCAGGTCTGGGGCCCTTCCTAATAAAGTCAAGAAGAAATAGTCTTCCTTTGCAGGTTATTTTAGGGTTTCTTTAAGTTTAAACCCAGCTAAAGCTAACCAAAGGAACAGATTTGAAAATGGAGTTACTAGCAAACCATGAACACACTATGAAAACTGACACCACTGATAGAAAGCAGTTGAGCTTCCAGTAAAGGTTTGCTCAAGTCATGTTTTATTTATCTAAGAGTTTAGTACTGTTGGGAGTGTATTTTCTGTGGATTTTTTTTTCTTCAGAACTTGAGATGGCTTCTCCCAGCACAGTCTGAGATGGTAGAATAACATAAGAATATCAGGTCTCATTATATCAGCTTAATAATTGGTTTCTTTAGTCATCCAGAAATCTAATGGAAACTGTAAACATCAATACAAATTTAGCTTTAGTTGGTGTCCCCTGAATACCACTAATTTAGCCATTAGTTAGATTGCCTCATAACATAAATGCAGTGCCTTTTTCTCAAGCAATAAGGTGAAATAGAAGAGGAAAAACATACATGTATTCATGAAAGTGAGCACCAGATATGCCATTAAAGGGATTTTTTGGAATCGGAGAAGATTCAAATATAGCATAAAGGATACTGAAGCTTGTGTCTAGCACAGACACAGGAAAAGAAATAGATTTTTAAAGCATTCACTGCATAAACTGGTTTTGGAAGCCAAGTCCAACACCCAGTAAAATCCACCCGCAGTTATTATCACACAAGAATCATCCGCTTCAATACTTGAATACTTTACAGTGAACAGTAAAGAACAAATGTTGCTTTTTGGTTAATTGTTTCATATTTTTATTTGGTTATACAAAGGTACTGTAATCACACTGACATAAGCCATGTTCTAATTTACCTGTGGTTTACAGCTGTTGCTTTTGAGCTTACACTAAAGGTCAGCAGTGCTACTTGTATCCCTGTCAAGGACATTCAAAACATCTTATAAATCAGTAATATTTGGGAAAAACAGAATCAAGAAAATTATAGCTGCAATGCCATTTATTTTTGTCTGCTTATTAAAATACTATTCCAATGTATTTTATATCTGTAACTATTTAATATAATTAGCTGCATGGCAATGACATTTTTTATAGTGCTGGAGATAAAAAGCTAATATGTTAACCCCAGGACCCAATTTTTGTGAGGTGAGAGTTTGCTCATTATATTCAAATTAGTAGAGATACAACAGCACAGGCAGTTATATAGCTTATCTTTTCTGCAAATATATGTAGACCACTCCAAAATGATTTGCCTTTTTTTTCCCTGGCTATAAATAACTGGAAAGATAGGCTTCTGGTTTGTGCTAAAACTCAGTCTTAAACTATGACTATCACAAAAAAACCCCCAACCAATTGTTCTTTTACAGCTGAATGTAAATGTTTACTTCTATATCATAACTATCTCTTTGTTCATAGGAATGAAAAATAAAGCTTAATATATTCAGAGTTTCATCGCTATTAGCAACACAAAAGCCAGCTTTGTCTCAGATCACAACTGATTAAAAATATTATTCAGTTGTAATTATCAAGATTGTACTCAATCAAAAGAGCTACTGTATTGCAGGCATATTCAAAACTTCATGGACAGAGGGCAAGGAAGGAGGTTAGAAAATCTTAATGTGAAAGCAATTTGTATGATCTGCATAGTAACTTAATTGACAGCAAAAACAAAGTCATTTCTTCTGCGCTCCTCGTTTGTATTTTTATATTTAACTGTGTTCTGAGTGGTGCCAATTACCAATGTGAGAGTTACAGACTTGATTATCTCCGTGATTTTAGAGAGTCCTGTTCCATTGATAAGAATATCTGGTATACAGCCTGTATCACACAATGCTGCTCCATCGCCTGATATTGAGTTAAAAGGACCATAAATCCTGCTTGGCAACCTGGTCTGCTGGAATAATGGAAAGTACTTGGCAGCAGTGGCTGAGCTGTAATTCAAGCTCATCTCCTCAGACAACTGGAGAGGGACACACATGGCCGCAGAACTCATTTCGGAGTCTGAAAGCCATTAAACATCTTTTGCTGGCTTCTACACGTAGGACTGTGATGCCAGAACCTCAGTGCCAAGGGATACCCAAAGGGAAGGCATATGGTCTGCTTTCACTTGTGCTGAAGAGTTCATTCTTCTTATTTAAAGAAATAATGGAATGTATGCTTCTTTCTTTATCAACACCCTGCCCATTTTAAAGGAGGTATAATGATATATAATTAAATCAAATACAGTATTTAAGCCTCCTTCATACTGTGCACTGGTTGCATCTGCAAAATGGTGGATGTGCAAAGGGAAAAGTCCCAGGAGGGAGTCCAGCTCACCTGCGTACTCCTCCAAAGAGTGCCTTGGAAAGTGAGAGAGGTATCACTCATCTATGCTCTTCCAGCCCCACAGTAAACCATGCTGTGGACATTTCTATCCACAGGACAAGGAATGCTGCTTCTGATGTATTGCAGGTACCAAAGATTCACTCCCTGGCAGGAATGAATGCTTGTAAAAGCAATCAATGTTTCCCCTTGTGTAATCTTCCCTTACACGATCTAGTCTCACATCAAACCCCTCATCTTAGCACGCAACTGAAATCTGCAAAATTAATGTCAATATTAATAAAGTTGTCAGTGCAGGGTGTTAGAACTGTGTGCAAAAAACCTAGAGTTGTTTTAAAGCAACTGCTACAGCAAGAGCTTTTTGTGAGCCTTTATTTCATTCCATGCAGGAAAGGAAATTTTCCTTGCTATAGGATTCACAGACTGGCTTTGACACCAACACTAAATATAACCAGCAGCCAGAAATAAGGAGCAGAAAGAGCAGGTACAAAGAAATGGAAGAAATCTGTAAGAAGCTGGAATGAGGTTAGAATTCTTTGCATCTTGGTATCGAGCATGCTTATACGGAAAAAGGAGTGGAGCTGGTGCTGCTGGATAAGCAGACCAATGCTCCAGCCTTTTAGATCTGCTGTTCTTACAGCTCATTTAAAGCCTTGCCTGTATTCCTTGAATCAATACTCAGGCAGCTGTTTTGACAATCTCACTCTGATGGTATTTCTCCTGGAAGGACAGAAAAAGAGGAAAGAGCAATCATCTCAACAAGGTCCAAAGCCCTCAAAGGTTTCCAAGGCAGAAACAGACTGAAACATCAGATAACAATTGCTGAGATTGACACCACGAAACCCAGCACCCGGTAGTCTCAAGCAACATTAGGTGACTGAGTCAGTGAGAGAATGGATGTGGCAAGACAAACAAGCTAGTGTTTATAACAAAATGTAAACCAATTTACATATATAATTTCCATGTCACAAATTACAATTTTACCTTTAAATATCCACATCAGCAATGCTGAACAAAAATCTGAATCCTGAACAGATCCAATAAAAACTGGATGCAAATAAAATCTGAAGTACCTATTTCTTCTTCCCCTCACCTTTTATTCATCTAGGAAATGGAAATTTCACAATCAAATGATTTCATAAAAAGCAAGTTTCATAAAAGAGTTAAAAAACAAGTCAGATAAATGAAAGCAGGTACTACTCCACCTCCCAGAGTAAACACACTAATGGAGGGATAATTAATCCATTAAGACACAGGCTACAACAAGACAATGAAACTGAACATAGAAACATCAATTTTATAACTCACCGTGCTATAATTATTCTCTGGCTCAGTGAATGCATATACCCTTTCAGAAACCTACCGTGCCTTTCATCTTACATAAAGGATTAAATCTTTAACCCACACACAGGAAATACAGCCTTCTGTAACGTTCCCACATTACTCCCTGCACACTGTTAGATACTGCTCATTTATAGTAAAATCTGACTATTTGCAAAATCTGAGGAATGTTGTCTGAATGGCTTTTTTCCAGATATGTGTATGTATCTCTGACCTGATTACATCTTCCTCAACTACACATCCAAGAGTCTAATACATTCCTAAGCAGCAAATTCATGGGGAAAGTTGGGAAGAATTCAAAGATCTTTAGTGTGAATGCTAATCATGATGTATAACTGGAGGACAAAGATATTTCCTTTTAAAATCCAGGAATAGGAATGACCCCTTGTAAATAACACAGCACAGTTTCTAGTATAAGATACCTAAACACATTTTCCAAGCAACATTCACCCAATTTAAACTACACAAAAAAACCCCAATACAAATTAATGTGATTAATGTCAAGGCTTTCATTCATATCTACTACAGCTCCTGAACATAAACCAATGTGCCATTTACACAGCAGATACTCTCAGTAATATTCTGTTCTCTCTCCATGCATAGGACACCCAGTGCTGTGAAGAGGAGTTTCTGTACATAGGAAGATGGAATCCAAATTAATCCTGTAGAAATTTGAACAAAATTCATGCTGTAAATTATTTGTGAGGTCTACTTGGTAAACCATAAATCATTTTTGTCCTACAGTTCTTTCGAACACAGTCACCACTTTGTGTAGAACATACTGCCAATTGTGTTTCATTTATATAAAAAAATACTGATTTACAACACTTTTCTCTGCCCAAGCAATATCACACAAACACACACATCTGGTAAACTTGCCGATAACACTCACACAGAGAACCCTGTGAGTTCATTCTGAATTATAATATCTCTGGAAAGCTGAGTAACAACAACAAGCAGAAAATCATTCAAAGGTTTTCCTGTAAAACACGAGGTTAGTAACCAGTGGTCAACTTCACTGGGTTCCTTTATCCCTATCAAAAGTAAATCGTTGCCATGCAATTTGTTTGCCCTGAAGCTACAGAAACTAGGCTCTGATTCCCTCTGCTCTGTCATTCCTGATCCCATCCTTTCAGCTGGTAAAAGTGCCAGTTTAGTGCTATCAAATGTGAAGAATCAATATGCTGGCAGACACCAGTAGCACGTTGAGCCATCAGACCATAGCAGCCTGAGATCAGTTTTTTTTCCCCTTTTGTTTTTGTGCTGCTTTTTCCCTACTGTCTTATCTGGAGTCACTGGATAGAAGCCATCTATCAATCAAGCAAAGTCTCAACAAGGTTTATTACTCAGCTGCTCAAAACAGGGAATATAGATCAGGCCTCATTATTATCACGGAATATGTTAGACTCTACTTTATTTTTGCAGTGATTCTTTCTCTTTGCCACATTAACTTAATGGCATCATTTTAATTGACCCACAGGCTACTGACTTACTGAGAAATGCAGCTGAGTCTTCCTATAAATAAAAGGTCCCTGAACGAACTGGAAAAAAAAAAAATTTGCAATGTCAGTAATATCTGTGGTCAGTATTTTATTTACTTCACTCCACTGTGTTTGTACGTGTGCCTGCAGGAACCAATGGCCACTGACCATTTCTTTGAATTCTTGGAAATGTCTTCTCCACAATCAAAATTTATGATTCCCTCCATTCTAATGCAAAGCAGGTTGTTTTCCAAAACTGTTCTTCAGTGTGTGCTTCTCACAGCAGAGAAAACTGAATACTTTGTGTTTTCCAACTTCAGTAGAACTAAGCCTGGAAAAGGAGTCACCCATCTATTTCTGTACATCAGTGGATGCAGGCCACAGAGAAGAAGATTTGCAGAGGTGTGGAACTCTTATGTGAGCCAAACACCACCTCCACACTGGATTCATCTGTCCTCATCTGTAATGAAGCTGATCATCTGAAGGATGAGTCAGCCTGGTACAAGGCTGGCACACAACAGCAGTTTTCCTTACTGCTGCACAAGGGACAGGAACTGGGTCTAATTTCTTCCCCTTAAAAACTGAACTTTCAAAATTAGGCTATCCCATTGTAATTTTATCATAATTAAAGACTGAGGCGTACAGTGACAGCCATGCTCTCTGAATTCACAGAGATTCATTCCGGGATTTCGTGCTATCCTGTAATTAGCACAATGAAGAACCTTGAAATTCACTTAGCAATTAGCAGTGATGAACAAAAATGAGTTGCCTTTAAGGCACTTAGGCCATATTCACACATCTTATTTTAAGAACCAAGCTGCCTAATTTCCACACCTGCAAACTATGCTCCTGGATCTGAAAGGATGATTCAGACAGCTTAAGTTAGGACTGAAAGTTTTTTAATATCCAAAATCACACTGACACAGTTTGAATCCAAGTGCAGGCACTATTTCTCAGGAAACTGCTTTCCTCCCTGTTGCCAGTCACACTGAGTCCTACCCTGGTCTCTTATTCTAAATCTGAGATATGCCACGTCTAAAGGCTTTAAATCCCAGGTCAAACAGCAAGAGAAACCAGCTAAAGGCCAGCTTTGCATGTCATGGCTGATGCTGTCCGGAAGGATTTCCAGGATGTGTCAGTATTACATGTGTCAAAGAACCGAGGAAAAATGCCCTGGATGTCAGGAGGCTTGTCAATAACTCTAAACCTGAGAGCAGGAGAAGCAGGTAACCATAAAATGATGCTTTGCATATTCAGCTGTTTTATAAGCTCTGAAAATGCAATTTATGGTGCTGTACAAATGCCAGGATTGTTGCTCTTTTAGAAATGAAAAGATTAAAAAGCAATATATATTGCATTATCCCTCTCCTGTGCCACCAAGGAATGTGCCAACCAATATTCGTCATAGAAAAAACCTCTCATTCTTCACCTCACCCTTTGCAATTTACACCTACTCTTGACAGCAAATATCTCTATGATTAAGCATATAATCCAATTTCTTTTCTGTGATGGATTGCTGACCAACTAATTAAACAATTTCTATTTTTTATTTTGGATCTGTACTTAAATAGGTGAAACCAATAAGAGGCATTACTTTAATCCCATTGTGGTTTTAATTTGTTTTATTTTGTGCATGCTGGGAAGGTCTTTCTTCCACATGCTTCCAGAAACCAAGAACAATGAGGTCAAAGCCTGGTTCTTTGCTTGGATTGAGACACAGGACTCCTTCTGGGTGCAGCAGCAACCACTCAAGTGAAAGTGATGGGAAATAAAAAGCCACTGTAATGTCTTCAACTTCGTGAAACTCAAATGGTTCTAGATGTTTCATTGATTGATACATATATTTATGATGTCTCAATATCAGTAGATAAAAGTACATTAATGACAGACTAACCCCCATTTTATTTTTTTTTTTGTTGAGAAATGCTTATAATATGGAAACATTAAAAAAAAAAGTGATTTTAGATAAATCAGTCTTCTATAAGGAACTTAGCTACATTTTTTCTCTTTCCATGAAATTAACTCTGGCTTAAGAGAAAGAAGTTCTCCTTCTGTTACTAGACTTTTCAAAAGTAAAGAAAGTATACCTATTATATATATATATTTATAAATCACTTAAAAAAATAAGAGAGCTCTAATGTTCGCCCAAAGACGTTCATAGGACAAATTATTTTGGTTCACATTGGTAATTGTGAGCAGCAGTGTGCAATGGCTGACAGGAGAGTTCCATGGCAGCCTGAGAAGGGAGGCCACCCTAGTACCTGTTATTTAAAACACACCCTACTCAATCATACCCACTTTATCACCATGACATACCTTACACTGAAAAGTTTCACAAAAATTGCAACTGATCTGTGTCATTTATTTCCACTCGAGCCAATTAAAGAGCAGTGATTGGAAAAGCATTCTCAGTAAATCATTTCCATTTGGACTACAAAGCTGGGCAAACCTGGAGTTTTGTGATAACCTTGTTTCAGTATTTTTAAGCAACTGATAGATAGAAGTGAAACAATACCAAACAGATTAGGGCATTATCTATCCAATTAAGGAAGAGAAAGGAACACTCAAGTCTTGGATGATTTGGCAAGTAATGCATTTGTGTGCACTCTTTTTTTTCTTTATTATTACAAAGCAATGACTTGGACCCACAACGCTTTATTGTTGTAAATATTAAGCACTTTACTCAGGGATGGTTCAGCCTCATTTCACTAAACCAGTTTCTATTCACCTCCTTAAAGGCATGCAGGGATAGGGAGGAGGAACTTTATGTTAAAGGTAAATATATTCACGTATTTTTTTGGCCTGAGCCCAGGGGTCAGGTCTTGCTGCCTCTCAGTACAATGGAATTTTGTCACTGAACACAATGGAAACAGGAATGGACCACTGGGCTACAAACCACCCTCCCAGCACTGTAATGAAACAGGGACACAAGGCTCTCACTGATCAGTGTGTTACTGCACTGACTACTGGAAGAGCTGCCAGCTGTCATTCAAAAAGAAATTCCTCAGTAGAAATGTAAGACACAATATTAAGTAGAAGATGGTTATAAAAGTTTAGGTGTCATCAGTGGATTTCAGGTTAACTGATACAGATGCAAGGAGTTATAGCAGAACAAGAAATCACCTATTGCACCTGGATGTGCCAAAGTACCATAGAGCACATTGCAGATTTAACCAAGAAACTAATGAAGACTTTGTGGATGAGGAATGGGTCTGAGAAACAACTTAGTCTTTATACTATCTTCCTTTGTGACCATGGGAAAAGCATTCATCTTGTTTACTTCATCTTTAAAATCAGGCTAAATGTATATTATTCATCTTCAGGCAGGGCTGAGTTATTGATGGCAATGGCTGTGTAACTGTTCACCATTATTTATTATTATCAGAACTGAAAGCTTTGCAATGGATCAGACAATAAAATCTAATCATTTCTGTTTATCACTGAGCCAAGTTAAACAGAACTTGATTTTCTTGTAACAAAACTAACGTATCTGTGCTTTGCTTCTCTTCCTCTGGTAATCCAACGATTGCACCCTCCTACATTTAGAAAAGTTTTTGAGAAAGCAAATGCACAGAAAGTTTGCCATGGAAACCTATTGGACTGTAAACCTGGAGTTCCAGGGTCTTTTGACCTTAAATTTTTCTCATATACTACGAAAGAGATTTTGAAAGCTGAAATAAGTAGCTAATCACAGTGGCATCTTCTAAGCATCATTTTTATTCCAAGAACAGGAACTTTATCATGTTAAACCCCATATAACCCATCTGCAACCCATTCCCAGTGAACCAGAGATAAATCCCTCTTTCACCAGCAAAACCTTCACTCCATGCTTTGCAATTTACAGGGGCAGCTGACGCAAGTCCTGGAAGGAAGTGAGGAATTAGCAGTCAAAAGGAAACACAGAAAACTTGTGGCCAATTGCCAGTCAGAGAGTCAGACACCTCCAGGCTAGAGTATTTCACCTCGAGCACTAGAAAATTGAGATAAGAAGAGTTGATACTGCACATTTCTTTTTTTTTTTTTTAAATAAAGTGCTGCTCACTTTCAGATGTAGGAAGCTCATTTAAGAGGGTGCATTATCGCAGAACTCATGAGCACAAACATTTCTGATCTAACCTGTTCTTGTTTAATGGAAAATAGATTGGTGTGCTGAAATCATGTGCTATCCTTTATCATGGATCTCCCAAAGAAACTCCCTTCTCATTTCCCTCCAACACAAGGCTCCAGAGGAAGTAGAATGTTGAAGCAAAAGTGTGAAAGATCTCTCGACTGTGTTTGTTACAATTTCATATACAGATTGGTGGCAATGTGAAGCATTTACACCCACATAAAATTACTGCTTAGAGCTTTTAAATAGTTATTGTTTTTCAACACAGTTTATATTTTTTGACTTGAAGAAATTATAATCAGGATACCCCATGGATATTCAGTAATCAATAAGATACAGAAATCAAAGGCTACTGAAGAAATACCATGGTTTGGCATATTACATTATTTATGCAAGCTAAGAAAAAATAAATAAATTTGCTCATGTTGGATGAGTGTCACTAGTGGACATATAACCCACAGCGTTCTGGCTACCTCCATGAATGATTAATTAAAAGAAAAAATAGGTAATCAAGATAAACTTCTGCACCTAGCTAACACAGGACTGAAAGTTTATCATGTCTAAATATGTTTCTCATACATTTACTGCAAATTAGTTTTTGAAAGTGAATTTCAAGGTCTACTGACTCCGAGGTTCACTAACTCAGTTTTCATTAAGTTTTCACAAATGATCTACTGTAGCATTATTCTTTTATAGTAGTGGAGATTTAAGGCCCAGTATGAAAAGCAATTATACTGTCAGAAAAGTGTATTTTGACTTATTAAAAAATTGAAAGGTTTCATGAAACTATTTATTTTGGTGTTCATTTGGAGTGCATGTTGACAGTGTTATGCAGACAGCATTTTTCTGGGTTGTATCTCTCATCATACCTTCTTGTTGAAAACTTGAGATAACCTTACTTAGCTGATATGTTAAATACCTGTGTAGGTAATAAATACATGGTGCTTTGTGATTCTGCCCTGCAACTGGCCCACTGAATTTATTGTGCTGGATCTGTGTTATATTAATGATGCTCATGTGTTAGTTAAAAATATATTAATTTTATTTCTGTAAATACTGGAGATGCTTAAAAGAAAACCTGGATATTTAGCAGCCTGATGAGTTACATGAGTCATGTCATGAAACAATTTTGTCCAATTTTTTTGGATCACTTGTTTCAACTGCATTATATTAACTTTTTCCGATTACCTCATTATCTTGTAGAGTGTTATTTTTATATCCTATTTGAGCACTATTCATCTCAAATAACTATGACTTAGAGAATAACCACAATGCTCTCTTCTAGTAAGGGGCTGGGGAAAGCTTAAAATATGAGGAAATAATTTACCCTTCAATTGTTACATGGCATCTAGGAATAAATTCAGCTGTTTGCCTCTTGACTTCCTTTTCAGAGCAAGTCACTAAGAAGTATTTAAGGAAAGGACAAAAAGTGGGTGATAATTGATTCAACTTAACCCTTGATCTTGTTACACAAAAGCCATTGTAGAAGGCACAAGAGGAAGAAGGGATGACATTGCTCCTTAGAACAGTTACCTCTAAAAGTCACTGCCTACACAGGCATCAGCAACTAAGATTTTTTTCTGCCTCTACAAAAAACCAGCACCATGTAATTTCTTTTTTATCCATCTCAATTAGGTTACTTCAATTATTGTGTATATTTGTAATGAAAAATAATAACTTCCAAATCTAACCTTTTTGCCTGGCCTTGTCCAATTGTGTAATCACGTAGATTGACATGAAATTCTATGAACTACCAGAAAGGAACTGAGCACTCAGATGATGGTTTTCTTTCCAGGAATCTCAAGTCAAAAAACAAGTCGGTGTGAGATGAATGTATATGCTAATGCAAGGCTTGTAGGAAATAAGCAGGAGGAATAGCAAGTGTTAAACAACTAATAAAAACCTCACCACAGCTTTGTTGAGCAGCAAGACTTGGAGAAATTATGCACAGAAAGTTGTCTGAGATCTGATTAAAACCTACAAAAAGGAAGAGGGCAGTGAAAGGAGGCATTGGTCAGATGACAACTTTTGAGAAGGGAAAGGCAGAGAAGAGCAAAATAAAGACGAAGGCCTGCTTTCAAGACCGATAACCTCAGTGAGATGCAGGGTTAGATAGCACAGGTTGCAAGTGTAAAACTATTAATGACACAAGTGCAATTTATCCCAGTGTGCAAGAAGTGTGCTCATTTTAGTGAGAGATAAACTTGGGGAAATCCCAAGCACTTCAGTGACCTAAAACACAGTAAGAAATGGCACAGAACATGAAAAATATACATTATGAAAGTTAAGAAGTAGACTTTGGAGAATTGAAAGAAACAAAAATACCAGGACCCAAAGTGAGATGCAGCAAGCAGGTCCAGAAAATTCCCTATAAGAACATTCTCTAAATTCAATAACAGTAGAACTAGATCAAGAAAAAACTGCTTGCTATTACATACAGAAAAAAAACTAGCAGCAAACATTAAGGTTGCTGAAGTATTTAAAGTACATTGTTCCAGCCTTCCTTAAAAAGATATATTATTATAAGAAAGTTGTGTTCAGAATGCAAGCTTCATAGACCTTTGACTTCCCTCAGCAGAGATCTTAGGCTCTTGCACAGTTTCAATGCAATAAATGCAGTATGGAAAGTCATATTGTTACTTCTACCAAATAAATACATTCACAGTACCATAGCATGATTTTCATTTTGCCTTACAGCCACTTGCAAAACAATGGCCACCATACCACAAGCACAGAAAAAGATTCAGTTTGATCTTGAAGACGTGGCCCTACCAACTCCTGGTTAAATGCTGACACATAGAGATTTTGCTATTGTTATTGATTTCCCTTAATTACATTGATCCTAGAGGTTATGCACTTTTATTGTTTAAGCTATAAATACTCATTACATCCAATAAGATCTATACTTCAAGAAGTGGAGAAGAAGCTCTGTAATAATAACTACAGAAAAAAGTTTTAGTTATAACTTATGGTACTAGAAACAAATTGTCAATAGGATCCAGTTCTTAGGTGTTGGTAATGAGTCTTTTCATCAGCAGAGTTAACTGCTAATTAAGCCTCCAATCTCGTGGTCTATTAGCATACTCAGAGAAGTGCATTGATACTCTAGCACACAAGACAAGGGATTTGTTTTCCTAATTCTAAAAGCCAAGGGGCTGTTCTTTTGACAGGTTTACAAAACGCTTCATATTTTTAATAGTTCTACATGTAAGATCGTGCACTGCAAACAGCCTAATTAGGGCTAAAGGAACAGATAGAGATTTAAATAAGGTAGTGTGGATTCTTTGTAATTAACTTTCCATGAGTTCTGCCTGAGTTTTCCCAGTGTGGAGACGTGGCTTTCTCTTGGCTCTTCCTTTCTACATTGTCTGCTCCTCCAGAGGCCATAGATCATTTCCAGTTCTGCAGCTGAAATAGCACAGCTTCCAATGCTGTGACTAACATCATTTAAACCATTATCATTTTTTACCCAACTATTATTAAACAAATTGATTTCCCCCCAGTCTCCACGATAAAGAAAATCATTCATTCATTTTGTGTGTTCTTGGAAATCTATGTTTCGTCTTTAAATCACATAATAGTAGGAATTAGGAAAAATGATCATTTATCTGATGTCAGTAAGTTGGGCAAAGCTATTACATTTGTCATCGTGTAGGAAACTGCCATTACGTTAGGCCAATTTTTGCAACTAATATTTTTTGATTCATTCACTACTCAAAAATTATAATTGTCTTTGAACCTTCTTAATTGTCCCACTAGAAAGAAGAATACTTTGGACTATAACTGACGTGACTTTATTAGCATGTTGGAAAAACTTAAAATATGAGAAAACTGTGGTTTAAAATAACCTCTTACTTCATGTTCCTCCTAGCAAAAACTTTTCTAGACAAAACAAACAGGTTTCGAAGATGGAAAATGTTAGCAAGATATTAAAATACTTTTTCTTTTTTTATCCACCTTAAAATCCAAAGCACTTGCCCCATAAGTGTGGCATAGAGACTGAATGATCTGCCACGTGTCATGGCCCATCATCCCACAGACCTTTCATCCCCTTATTGCATATTTTGTCCATGCAGTAGGTCTCAAGTGAAAAGGATGATGGTGTTTTTGACAGCCATAAAGTCTGCGTATCTCCACACAAGTCTTTTGTAAAAGGATATAGAAAGTAATACAATGACATCTGTGATGAATCTGGGTAGTCATGTGAGAAATACCAAGCTCAGCACACATTCTGGTAAGAAACAGCTGATATCTGTTCCCATTTAATAGAACTGCTCTTGCTAGTAGAATAAACGAAGTTTTTATTTATTCTGCAGTTAGTTATATAAAATAATTTCATGTGAGTGCCTGCTAGAAGAATCTGAAGAAAGCAGCCAATCCTGTTCATTTTCATGACAGATGGTATAAAGTAGTTTTTAAGGCACTGGTGGGAAAATGGAGAGAGAGATTTTAATCTTGAATTCCCCATGGTGCTGCAGTACAGCCTGTAAAGCCAGCTCACCATTCTGTGCCTCTGTTTACCTTTTCCCTTTCCACATTTCAGAGGGGAGCTTTTTTCCCTGGGTGCATTCATCCAATGCCTGCACGAAAAGGCCACAGCACCAGTGGGAGCACTAAGCAGTGTCCCAGGACCAGCAGCTCTACCAGTTTTATGTAAACTTCTTATTTACTCCATAAAAGCGCTGCGGTGTATGAACAGTATTTACTGAGAAAGGCACCCTGGTAGAGATTTTCTCTCTGAACTGTTGTTTTGCCACATAATATGCAAGAGCTTCAAGTTCACTGAAAGGGTTGTCTGAATTCCATGGCTAGTAAATGAGCGAGGTTTTTGGCAATAAACTCATGCAAAGCCAGGGCTGCTGAACTTCAACAGCTGACACTGGCTTCTGCAGGTGCGAAATCACAGATGGTTACATGTCATTACTGCCACAGAAGTGCTACTGAATTCACTAACATTTGCCAGGCTGTGCAGAATACTGTACACACAATATGCTATAGAATTCAGGCAGCCCTGGACACCATATATTCGGGATACTCCACTGTGCTCAGTAATAAACAAATGACTGAATGTGTAGGTCCTACATTAACATCCCTATCTTTGTTCTTCAGGCATCACCTTGTCCTTTTAAAGAGGATTACAATTCACACAATTCACACCCGAGAGGACCTGGGTTTGTGCTCAGCACATGGCAAGGTCAAATTAGACATATACAAAGCTTTAGTCTCCAACATGATGTCCCTGACACTGTGTTGTCAGGGATGAGAGTTTGGCCAATCAACAATGACAATTTTGTCCTTGCTTTCCCTCCTCCTGCTGCAGGAAACAAGCCCCAGGCTACTGCAGGCAGTTCGCACACTGGGACAGAGCAAGCTCCCTAATTTAGGACCTTTTATTTAGCAAGAGAACGGGCTGTGATCCTTCTTATCCTCCACAGAAAATAACAGAAACCAACAAGACCTTATGTTTGTAACAGTCAGCACACACCTTCTCATTGATTTAAGTTCCCATTTTTCTGTCTCACTTTAAGAGGAATTTTTTTATATTGAAATTGCACTCAGGGTAATAACCAATTTACAACTTTTTTTCACATTCCTATTGCAGCCGAATAGATTGTGATCAGAAGTGTTTTAAAACTACAATTCTACTAATGTTATCGACTTGACAAATTGCCCATAATATGTGAGAAAACCAAACAAAGTTATACTAATCCAGACTTCAGAGAACAAAAGTATCAGCTATGGCTCATTTTGTAGTTCATTTTGCTTCTACTAAGATACTTAGATCCTTATCCTTAAAATGGAACAGAGATGAAGGACAAAAAAATACTGAGAAGTCACTCTGTTACTTAGCAGGAGCTTTACAGATTGACCACTAAGTTGCAGGCGTCCAGAGGGCAAAATCTGGTCTTTATGTATTTTCTGAGATAGAGAACACTTGCTGTAATGGGAGATTATAAAAGTGGAAAGAGGTATTACTCTTTTTTTTTTCCCCCAAAAGATAGTGGAGAATAAGTAACTACAGGCTAAGAATTCTCCTTTGCTAACCTGTCTAAAATACAATAATTACATGACAGAGTAAACGTGATCCTGTGCCAACAAAAATCCATGGCAGCTAATCACTCTGCTGTATGGTTGACCACGTACTTAGTGATATAAACAAATTAATTCCCAAAAGATAGCTAATCCAGCTTTTCTAGCCCCCTAGTAACATTGTGGAGCCTGTGCACTAATACCTAACAGCATGTACTTTATATCATTTGGTGGCAACTTTTCCATTAACTGGCAACAAAGGACTTTTTTATTTGGATTTAGAAATTCCCAGAGCAAATTTCTGAAGGGCAAACTTACACAACGCCATTTGATTTGCAATGATTCCAGATCCCAACAGTGTGAGAGCTCCTACTGAAGCCTGTTCTGTTTCCTTTAGCCAGAAATGTGATGGTTATAAAAGCAGACCAAATTAGCAATGTGTCTGCAATGTAAAAAAAAAGTCACCCTCTCAGATAAAAGATGAGTAGAAAAATACACATTCCAACACAACCTTTATCGCACATTTTGGTTAGATTCACATGGGACTAAATGAAATAACACACAGTTGTCTAATGAGTTCTTGGAGCTGCTCTAAACAAACTAACAACCAACCAAAAAAAGGGGCCAAAATCCCATTGTCTCGTTTAGCAAACGCCTGCCATCGGTTCAGTGGAGGAAGAATCTGTCTCCACCACCCAAGTTTCACCATCTACTTCGGAGGGGCATAAAAAAATAACTGTGTCATGTCACATTCCTATAATGTGCAGAAATTATTAGCTCTCATTAATTCAAATCAATGAAATAAAACAATCTCATATGACCCTCTCTCTTCCCTCCAAAATAAATACTTCAAATTTATCTCAAAAGCTACTTTCCCTAAGTGTCCTATTTTCCTTTTACGTATGTGGCAGCATTAGAATATCATTATTCTCTGGCAATGGATGTTTAAGAAGACTTTGATAGTGTTTAAATTTTTTTTTTCCTTTTTCTACTGATTTATTGCACATTCCAAAAATACCCTGGAGCAAAACATTTGTTTTGGTTTGGGAAAGGAAAAGTCAAAAATATATTTGCTATATTTATCTCAGTCAAACCCAAATTTGAACTCAGTCTTCCAAGGCACAAAAAAACCCCAACAAATGAAACAAAAACATATATACCCCTTGCTTCTGTCCTTGTCCTTCATTCTCCATATTGATACAGAACTTGTGTCTCTAGAGGCATAACCCTTTATTCTTTGAGTTTTTGGTTTTTTTCCTCCAAGTGGTTATATTGATAAAAATTTAATATCACATTCTGAAGTCTTTGACTTTCCCTTGCATATCTTCATTCTTCGCAATTTCTGTTGTGGGACCATATCTAACATCCACATTCTTTTACCATAGGAATGTAGGAAGTAATGAATATGAGGATAGTTAGTGCTAAGTGATGAAAACCAGGCCAGGACAGCTGGATAAATAACCCTAATTGTAAAGGAAGGTCCACTGACCCACCTGTAATTCACCCTGCACCCTGGCAAAGACAAGGGGGTTCACACAGGGACTGAAGTTAGATAGAGCTGGTCTGGGAATCCAAGTTAGAACACTAAATATTTAAAAGGTAGTTATTAGTGATTGCTAAAAAGTCCTTTTTACTTTAATAACTGTTTGTAATAGAAGGTCACCTGTATCCTCGGTCTACAGATGGCTGACAAATACTGGTTAAGAAAAGTGGTGAATTCTTCCGATACACCAGCAACTGAACAAAGCAAACAACTTAGCAGTGAAAAATTTGCAATAGAAATTTCCGATAGAAGTTCATATATTTCATATATTACTTGGTGTAACTTCAAGAGCCTCCCTCTGCCATTTTGGAATGGTGCTGGTCTCCTGGGAATCTCTGCCCTATTTGCTAACCCAGTTGGAATGCCTCAGCTACTCAAGGGTATCTAAAGCAGTACTAGAAACACTTCTGAACAACTGAATCTTATCTCAAACAATGCCAGCAAACTGGAGTTAAACAAGGGGAAGGAAGTTCAAATAGAAGGGCTTGATATCAAAGATGCTACACACTTTCCACTCTGCAAAACCAATAACCATGCTGGGAAAATTATCTCATTCAATTTATGATGAATGTTATTCTAGATCCAATAAGCAAATATTTTTGTCACACTTCTGACTTCACTTTTTATCTTTGATTATCTTTTACATTGTCTGTAGCAGCACGCCTTCATGATCAGCTCTCTCAAAATACCCTCTAAGGGGAAAAGACAAGTCATTCTGAAGAAGAGTTGTTCTCTTTGGACTAACTTTAACTGGTGTAAACTGACAGCATCTTCCATTTATCACCCGGTCAGAGTACACATATAAGCAGTTACTATGGAGCAGCTCATGCATTGCAAATTAACACCTCTGTTTAAATACCACTAATTTATTCACATGCTCACTCCCTCAATCCTAGCCAGAGAATTGCATTAGACTGCAACAGCACAGAAAGACAAAAAATTAGTAATAAGCAAGCCACATTCATACATATGATTTTACAATATTTTTAAATACTCTTTTGACACTCAAGTCCTCAGTACTTCCAAAACAATAAAAATTTTACATTGCTAAAGAGATTATTAAGAGTAAATTCCACTAGTATTTGAACCATTTGACCCCCACTCAGCTTTCTACACACAAAACACATATTGGGGAACAGTGTATATGGAAAACATAGGGACTGCAGCTAAAATGGAACAAAGCCACCTTTTTGGTAAGAATTCTGTATTAAGTACTCACATCTGCAGACTAGCAGTGATGGCACTTTAACATATGCAAGTCATTCTCCCCTCTGAATTCAGCCAGTGGTTCTTTAGCCGACAGACACCAGTATGAAGCCATGGCTTCATTCCCAGTAAATTCATCTGTCTCAGGGAGCAAAGGAGAATGTAACACTGGAATTATGCATGAGAACCAACTACGGAAACTTATCTGGATTGACCAAGAAAGGAAAAATAGCCCAGACATATGGGGTGGTGTAGGAAAAGGCACAGATTCTCCAGTAGGAGAATGGGACTGCCAGAACAGCTAAGCACAAACAGCCAGCTGAGAGCAAGAAATGTCTGAGAATGAAGGGCAAAATGAGCTGGGTAGAAGGAAGAAGCCAGATAACACTGAGTTAAAAATGAAGGGATTTGATTTGGTTTAGAAGGAAACTATAATCCAGCTCTTAGACTTCAAGGAAGAGGGTAGTAGAGAGCATCAGGCTAAAAAAGGCTAAGTTAAGGGTATGTTTCATGAATTTCAAGGTTGTGCACTCTCCTTCAAAGAATCCGAAGTCTGTAATGCAAGATACTAAAAATATTTCTAGATACTAACACAGCAATACAGATCACATTAACATACAGTTTTGTAAGGAATGGTATATAAATTAGAACTATTTGCAAAGGACTGGAAATAATAAGCTCATATAGAATGATAAATGTGTGTTATTAATGCTCTGTTGTCTTAATTGCAAGGCTTTTGTTCTCTATTACAGAATGAGAATATTCCCTGCAAAACAATTATTCTCTTGATTGTTGGTTAGATTAGCATTTGCCACAGGGCTTTATGCCTCACAAAATATTTTTGCTTGCATGAAGAAACCATGAAAGGCAGGCAGATAGCAAACGGTGAAGTCAAAGAAAACAGATCATGTTTGCTCTCTTGTTCTGCCTTAACCATCTAAGTGGTCATATACGGATGGGAGTGCTTCCCACATGAGGAAGAAGTGAACAGAGCACACATGCTCAGTTCAGCATTTGACAGGTGGGTATTTTGTGTGCTATTCCAAGAAAAAATAAAGAAATATGGAAGAAAAAACAAGTATGGCATTTTATTTGAGCTTTTTCCTCAGTTTCCAACATCTTTTGACCAAACCCGAAATCTTATTGGTTAACACGCTGCCTACCGATAGAGTAATAAGAACATCATGGAACTGAAAGTACAAGTAAACAAACCTTTCTTTTAAGACACTTATGATGCAGCTGGTCATGATTTTCCAATCACCAGGTGAGTCAGAACTAAGCCTGTGAAATGGTGTTAGAAAGAACAAAACTCGATCCTTCACCTGCAGCGCAAGAATCACTGTCCTGACCGTTCTTTTAACTGAGTAATCCAGGGCTGTTGTTGTAATGGAACACGTCCCAGCCAAACTCCTAGTCTGGCACTTTCTCCCTACCTCAACTTGCTCCTGCAATTCTATTTGGATACAGAAATCAGTCTGTTCTGCCCTGACCAGGGAGGTGAGGCTGTGTGTGGCTACACAGCTGCTCTCTTGGTTCATGTTTATGATAACGCCACTTTGAGATACCTTTGTGAAAATGACGGCAGAAACACAAGGGACAGGTCCCTGACTCCAACCCGCAGGAACCAGATCAGAACACACACAGCCCTCAAGGAGATATAGAGACAGATTGAGAAAACCACCCTGTGAGGTTTGTACCCAGGCAATGAATGCAAATGAAATCTTGCAGCATTTTTGACGGTAGCAGCAAGGTTAGGGGATGTGTGCGTACCATGGCTTATTGCTAATCGAGATTATCGTCCGTGTTTATTCAATCAATATCAGCATGTCTGAGGGGACTGAAAAGGCACTAATAAGGACACACACTGTTTAGGGTAAACACAGAGCTGATTACAGCAGCATCCACTTGATTTGGCAGCTGAGATGTAAATGGATATTTTTGAGATACTGATAGTGGCACATACAATTCACCTGACAATGAGAGAAGTAGACAGCACCTTCTGGGTTCTCTGTTGCTCTTAGAACAACAGTCCTGGGACTCACCATGGGTCTGGCTCAGCTTTTGGCAGACTCTCAAGCCACTGAATTGAGAATATTTAGTGCATAGCTACACTCTGCATCAGGGAATGCAGACACAAGCAAGGTAAGTCACCTAGATATTCCTCTCCTACTGTGTATACCGAGGCTGCCAAATTGCGCATCCTAAAAGACTGCAAGCCAACAAAGGATTTGACACAGAGAGTATGTGCCATGGGACAATGAAGCACAGAGATGCTCAGAAGTTGGCTCTAAGATCGCAGTTGGATACTGAATGTAAATTACATTATGGAAGTCTATTGCATATCTACTTCAGATTTGCTCAGAAAACAGAACTGTGTGATTGCTGTACAGTGAAGACATCCTTTGAGAATAAATATTCACACTGTTATTGTTTAAAAGATGAATGATCATATTGGCCCCCAAGAATGCCCTCACAGAAATAATCTGTTCAGTCTTCTCAGTCATATATGCGTATGCCATTTTAAGTGAGGAAAGAAACAATCTTGCCTCTATAGAGCTTATATTCTGACAGGAATGTCAGCTACATCGCTTGGGACTCTGTCTAAAAAAAGGACTTGGATGCATAAAATTGAAATCAGGAGGAATTTTGGTAGAGAAATCCAGAGCTGCGATCCCAAGTTGTGAACCTCAGCTGCCACTTGTATCCCATTTATTCAGCATTTTGTGGCTGTAAAGCTGACTAGAGACTAGCAAGTTCTGCTTTGGCACCCACTCAGAATTGCCTGAGTTTTGACAGAGCTGAGCAGCTTGGCTCTTAACCCAGCCAGGCAAAAGGAGACTTGGCATTGCTGATGACAAAGAAAATAGTTTAGGAGAATTAAAGGCATTTTTTCAATTTGCTGAAATGGAGTAATTCTAATCATTAGCAGAGGTACAGAATGGCCTGACCATTGCATTTAAGACCTCGGTTTTTCCATGCACACAATGGCACAGCACATTAACTCTCCTGCTAAAGTAGCCCTGGATGACATTCCATCTGTACTATGATGGATCTCCAGCCACTTCCTGGAACACACTGGTGCAGTGCACAAAATCTAACTTTGTGTTTGTGCCTGCACATATTTTTTCAGATACAGGAACTTAGAAACCGAGACCAAAACTGTAAACACAAAGTACTCAAACTTTGTCACTATTTTCTCAACTTTCAGGAGCTTACTGGTGACAATTGTCTCCGAGTCTGGTGGTGCTAAATACCTGCAGTTCCTGTGAAAGTCCAGTAGAGCTGAGAATGCCTGACAATTTGACAAGCTCTCACAGGAATTTTATACTTGGTGCCAAAAGAATAGCACTGGGGAAATGAACATTTGCTGTTTCCTCAGAACTTTGTCACAGAGCAGTGTCTCTAAAGAAAAATAAATCACATGGTCATCATTCATAGGCAAACCTGGAAGCTGATACCTGGAAATGCTTTTGAAGTCAGTGACGAAATTTATTCACTTTAACAGTGCAAGAGAGCACACACAAAAAGGTTCTTTAACCATTTCTCTCTGAGTTGTAGCATTCAGACAAACACGACTCTGGAAGTGTGCCCACAGTCAAAGCCTGAAAAGCAGCCACTGAGATCTTTGACAGGGCCCAGAAATACCCTGAAATAAGCAAGTCCTATTACCATAAAGGAAAATTGCACACGGTACAGACTTATTTTGTCTCAACCTCCACCTCCCTGGAAATCCATCAAGCATTCTGAAAGAGACGCTGAAAAAAAAAGGGGGTGAAAAGGTAGGTAGGAATAACATATTTTGTGCAAGAACTGTTAGATTTCTTTCTCCTTCAAGCTTTTGCACATACACCCCTCACACTGTGGGGAATGTTAAACAGCACTATAGACTAAATGTCATTCCTTGACTAACCACACAAGCTGAATAAAGCCAGGAAGAATTGCTCTCCCAAAAGTTGCAAAGGGGAGGGAGTAAAGAGAAGTTCTTCCAAACCCAGGTAAGAAACTGAGTTGGCAGCAGACTCAGGTGATCCCTGCTCTGCCTGGTCACGGGGATTTCTGTGGTTCTAAGGAGAAAAGGGATTTGTCATCCCTGAGTGCTTGGCTGCACACATACAAATGCATATGAACATAAAATACACCATCTTCAAAGAGCTCCTTGAAAAATTACCAACATTTCAACAAAGCAGTTGTAGAAAAAGAATGAATTAAAGTATTCCAAAGTCTATAAAGATGGGTTTAGCTAATAAACAAAACTTATTCTCATGTTCATGCAGTTTTTATTTCTCTCACGTTCATTCAACCTCAGTGTTGGAAAGTTTCATTTTTTTATCAAATAACAATGACTCCCAAGCTTAGCAACAATAGCAAAGAATACTAGAAAATGGAGCATGCAAGAACTGTCCTTTTTAGACAAAAAATATCAGTGATAAGCAAGAAAGCTGTGGCAAATACAGAGGGCAAAAGGCATTTACTTATATTATAGTCATATAATGCCAGAGCAGATGTTTCATCTTTGTCATCTCCTTTCTTCCTTACAACAGACAGAAAACACAGGGGTATATTTGTTTTTATTAGTAAAGTGTTGTTTGAAGCTACTCCCAGTCACATAAAAAAAACCAAAACAAAACAAAAAACCACACCAAAAAACCCTCCCAAACAATGAAACAAAACTGAAAAAAACCCAAACCTCAGAGACAAACCCTAAACATATGGCAGTAGAATTCAAATACTTCTTTTCTCTTTATTCACACTAAACTACTTATATAGACATACAAGCTACAAATGTCAGTGTCTAATGTATCAAATTTGCAATATATAGTGTTATTCTGTAATAGCTAAAACTTTCATCTTCTCCGTGTAAAGATGAATGCACTCTTTAACTGGAAGAAGCATCATAAGGAATGCATCACTAGGGCTATTTACTATTTGTTATTGGCAGTCCAACATTTCCAAGCGTGTTTGGAAGGAATATTTGGACAGTGTATTCAGCAATTTTAAAGATTGTCCTGGTATTATTTACAGACTCCAGGCAGAAGTGTTATTTCTAATAATTTAGGGCACTGTTCTGAAAATTCTCCTATCTAACAGTTGTGCCTCGTGTCTCTCTCACAATGCACACATGTACTCCATTTTACAACCTCTCTTAAACTTGGTTATTCCAATCCTTATCCCACCACCCACCCCACTTTTACTAGTCTCAAAAATGCCTCTGCACCCCAAATGCCAACAGCAGCACTCAGCTATTCACCCCTCCTCCTCTTCTGTCCATTGCCTACAGGTAAATATCACATTACTCACTGCACATGCAGAAGTAGTTTCTTAGAGGCCAGACTACACAGTGTTCTTACAAAAATATCAAATGGGCCTTCAGGATTTTGCAAATGGAGGAACTACATTTGTGGCAAAAAAAAAATAACCCAATCCTCAATCTTCTCCTAAATAAAAGGAAGCCACAGCTTCACTTGAGACTGGCACAATTTTCTTAAATCTCTGCACTTTCAGACTAGCAGTCATCCTAAGGAAGGTCAACTCATCCAAACCACCCCTGCCTTTTTCACATGATAAGCTCAAACCAACACATCAAACCTGAAATACAATGCAAATATCCTGTCATTTAACTGCCAGTCGAAATAATTTCTACAATGATATAGAAGTCTTTTGATTAACATCCATGCCTCCATCTTAAATATTTACAGATATTTACTCTCTTCAAAACTTAAGCTCATCCCCTCCCATTCCAGACTTTCCATCCAACAGCCATGATTGAATAGAAGCAAAGTATCACTCTTATTTCTGTGTTAGGGGTGCACCAGGAAAGAAACAATTCCTGCTCATTCAACTGGGACTTCTCTCCTTTGCAGCAACTGACACAGAAGAAGTTCTCCCCAATTTGTCACACAAATGGCAGGCTCAGTTTAAAATGATGAGCACTGAAAATTGTACCATTTTGGCCAACATTGAAAATACACCATTACCTGTTGAATTAATATTTGCCTGTGCATACAGGCTTATATGTGTGTGCCTACATGTAATTATATTTCACTCTCCCCAGCCTTTTCCTCTCTCACATTCCCACACATGCATCCTTGGAAAGGAGAAAAACCTTCTGTGTATTTTTATTGGCCTGTCAATCTGCTAACTTTTTTTTCTTCCATAACTGGAATGTCATGTAGCATGTCAGTCTTCCTGCTTTCCCTTTCACCAGAATTAAGCACTCTGCATGACTGCAGAGAAAGCTACTGGGGGAAAAGAAAAGGCAATTTCTTTTCAGCATTTAGATTTGATACAAGAGGTGCCATACATTTTGTATCCAGGAAAAGAGACATCATGATCAAATCCAACAAAGTTTAAATCTAACATATCCTATTCCCTGTCCTCTATTAAAATACATATTGAGAATAAGACACAGATTTTACCCAGTGGAGTAAAAACAAGCAGAATTCTTATCAACCTAGGAATCAAACCCATCCATAAACAGGCTTAAAAACAGATCTTTGAAGTCTCACTTTAAAACTGACCCCTGAGGTTTTGGTGATCACCAAAATGTTGCAGCATGAAATTCAGGAGACAAGATATGTCAGCACTTCTTTAAAGAAATCAGCAGGTGATGCTTGCAGCAATGCTGGCACAAGGATACTCCTTAACCATCCCAAATTTTCCTCTTCCATCCTGATTTTCCATCCATCCCCTTCCCTCCTCTCTCTGCACACCCCCAAAAATATAACGCTTAAAATGGATGAAAAAATACAGTAACTAAAAAAGTTCCTGTAATAAGCTGGGAACTGGCATGACTATCTGTCTTTAAGTGTGAGCATTCATAGCTCTGTTTCAAAACCTATTCAAACCTGGATAGCCTTTTGTGGGGACAAATGGGGCTGCTGCCAGTTTTTTACCAAGTTATAAAATTTTCAGCGTCACAATAAATTGTGAGACAAGGAGAAGAGAAATTCAATTTAACAAGGAACTCGTAACTTTTCATTGAAGGAGTGCTCAACTGTGGGACAAGGAAGAAAGAGTGAGAGGTACAGTGCGCATCAATATCTTATTCCTTTCTTTCTAGGTTGTCCTTGGAGGCTTGTCCATAATTTACTTTCCCAGGGGAAATTTAACACAAGTGTAGCAATTTTTCCTTTCATCCTACTGATGGACTAAGCTAGCCTCAGAAAAAAAAAGGGGAGGTAAAAAAGAAGGAGAAAGAGAAGATCCACAGATATTGTTTACCCTGCAGATAATGTATTATTTTTACCTTCAGATGTACATATTTTGATAGCAGTGCTAACTGTGCACACACACACGCATACACCGGGGCAGCGTGATCAATGGTAGGGGTCAATAATCCCATTTCAGAAGCAGTTCTGCCGCAGACTGAAATGAAACAGAGTAAAGTCTAAAGTAATGAAACGTGACAGAGCCACATTCACTGCCATCCTCCAAATACAGAGAGAAATACATTTCTACATGAGGAAATCCAAACTGCCAGATTAGCTCTACTCATATAATAAACAAGGCTACACGTGGTATCATCCTTAGAATTTGCCTTCTTCAATTAACTATAATATGATCTCACAAAGTCTGATTTTTGTTGGAGTATGAATGACTAACCTTCAGGTTTCCTTGTGAGCAAATAGCCTATCTCATTAGTTCTCGATATTAATCAAATCTTTTATTCCCTCTTTATATTTGTTGTATCACAGTGATATTATAGCTTCTCCAATTGGTTAAATCAAAAAATGGTCTATAAACAATCATAGTGCATTTAGTATCATAATTGTCAATGCATCTCATTACATTGGGCAGGGCTGGTGACAGCTGGCAAATCTGTCTCTGATCTATGAGCAATCCCAGCCCTGCATGAAGCTGCCCCTCAGTCAATACAAACGTCAGAAGCAATAGCAGTGCGTTATAAAGTGTGGTCACCGAAACAACGGAGCCTCCTTCCAAAGCACTGAGCAGATCCAAGGGTAGGAACAAGCTTAGGAGTTGCCCTGTGGCAAGCTGTGGGTATAAGTGCAACAATATTAATTTGGTGGAACTTTGCACCCCTGTATCAGAGCAGCTTAGAGGAATAGGAAAACCAGCAGAGCAGAAATGAAGGAATTTTACTGCTGGAAGGAAGCTGCACGGAGATGGGTCTTTTCTTGTGCTGTCTTTGGGTTTCCCCCATGTCACAAATAAGGTTCTGAAGTCTGTTATGGATTAAATGGTTTTGTGTATATCTGTAGTAGCGATTTACCTATCCTAATCCACCCTCTCCATCCTACCTTTCCTTTTCCCAACTTCTGCTTCTGGAAAGGTGACTTCCATTCCTATAAAATTAAAAATCCCAGTACAGACAAGAAATTTAACTGATTTCTGCAGCAATAATTTCATGAAGCTTTTGATTTACTTCCAATTGTCACTAGGATTTAAAAAATGATAATTCCAAGAATTCAATAAAGCATATGTTCAGTGCATGAAGTGCTAATTAAAGAAAATTCCCTAGAAGTAGTAATTAAAGAATTAACATGTAATGCAGATGTTTTTGATGGAAATCCCAAAAAATAGGTATTAACTAACTCTGTCCAGTCTTTGAATCGAGGATCTGGAAGAAAAGGTGGATGTACTACAGCTGTCACCTGTGGCTAACAGACACCTAGAGAGTTGACTGATGAGGGGCAGGTGAACCACAGAAAACCGGTCCCTGTGTTATCTGGACCACTTCAGACTCTGTGGTCTAGATGCAAGGAGATACGAAAGTATCCATTTATCAACAAAAATGCCTACAGAACAAGGGCTGGTATAGCAATGGAAAGGTACTACCCATCTGGTAGGGATAACAGTAAAAACTCCAAATAAGTGTGTAGATGAGACACAAACATGAAGAGACATCAAGGGTAACAAAAACCACTTTATAGACACTCCAGTAAGAGGAAAAGGCTGCTCTCCCTCTTAAGGAAGAAGTGAAACATGACATATGATGCCAAAAGACTAATGAAAATCTCTTTTTTTTCAGTCTTAGTCTTTATTATAAGGTCAATTGCAATCACGTATCTATCACAATTAATATCACTGACAAAGGCCTCAGATTTGAGCCTCAAATAGGGAAGGTACAATTATCAGAGTACTTAGGTAAGGTGGATGTTTTTAAACAGCCTGAGTCTAATGAATGTCCTCCACCAGTACTTACAGAGCTAAATGGGAATCTCAGAGTCATCAGGGCTTATCTCTGAGAACTTAAAAAGGACAGTGGATAAACTGAAAGTCCTAAAAAAGGACCAGTGTAATGTCTACCCTTAAAAAGTATTTTAGAGAAAAAGGCAAGCCTGACAACTGTGAGCCAATCAGCTTATCTTCAATTCATGGAAAAATACTGAAACAAATAACCAAACTCTTTGTAAGCGCCTGGAAGGTAATGAGAACATGTATAACATCCAACATGGATTTGTCAAGAGCAATCATGTCAGAGCAATCTAATTTTCTTCCCTGATAGGGTAACAGGCCTTGTGGAAGGAGGAAAAGCATCAGATGTCATTTGTACTTTGGACTGTTTTTGATCCTCTTCCACTTATCAATCTTCTAAGCAAACCATGGAAGCATGATTCAGATGAAAATAGTACAAAGTGGGTGCAACACTGATTCAGAAAATCATGCCCGGGGTGCGATTAGCAATGCTTCTATCAACTGAAAAAGTCACCTCAAGTGACAGTCTGGATGAGGCCCTCCTAGGGCTGGTAGCATTTAGGATTTTGACTAACGACAAAGAAAATAGCATCACAAACACACTTGCTGTGACAATATCCTTCTCAGAGGCATTATAAATACACTGGATTTATAATGACCAGAATTCAGAGAAACCTTGAGATGAATTTTAAGATCTGATTTGGAAGCCATGGTGTTTGTTCAGTAGGGGTAAAGGCAAAGTACCTCATTGAACCAAGAAAAAATAACTGCTTGGGATGGAGAACCACTGACATTGGTAGCCATTCTGTAGAAAATTAAAAGTTAATGTGGATCACAAGCTGGATAATCCATCAACAATATCATGCTGCTCCAGTAAAGATGAATGTCCTACTGCAATGGATAAATTAGTTCTACTTTGCTTGACACAGAAGAATCTTTCTACTCAGCACCAGGAAAGCTGCAGCTGGGTTATTTGATCCAGGCTGAAGAACTGCACCTCCAAAAAGTGAGGACCAACTTGCGATAAGCCAGAAGAAATTTATGATTTAGAAAATACAAGTAAGAATTGAGGTTGTTAAAAAAATAAAAACAAATACAGGTATAAATAAAATGTTGTTAAAAATTAAAAAAATAAAAACAAAACCCCCAAAAAAGGAAAGGGAGAAAAAAAAAGAAAAAAAGGAAAAAAGCCCCAAACCACAAAACTGGTAAATTGCTCTTTGTGCTGATGTTAGATAGGGCAAGACATAAATGACTTAAAGAGCAGCCAGGGAGACTAAGGCTAGATTTTAGGAAAAAAAACTGTCAGGCAGTAAGAAGCAATAAACAGGAGAGAAGACAGATTGCCTGTGGAAGTTCTGGAATACTCCTGGAAAAAGCTGACAGAAATAACACAGAAATCCATCCAAAATAAATGTGGATCTTGCCACACTAAAAGGATGACCCAGATTACCCAAAGGTCCTTCCCACTCATGTGATTCCATGAGCCCCACTGAAATATCCCAGAAATGAAATCCTTGCACACAATGCTTGAGAGCAGTGAGCAGAATTAAATACCTACATTTTTCCAAATGAAGTATTTTATAAAGCTGAACAAAATGATGGAAATTTAGAACCTATATTTTTAAAAAGATGTGGAGAAACTGAAACAGACACAGCAAGAAGCCACAGAAAATACTTAAGGGCTGAATATAATATCTTGAAATGAGATTCAAGTACTGCAGTGTGTTGCATTACCATTAACTTCCCATCTCTGTCCTCCCATCGAAGCAAATGATTTCTTAATCTTGTAGTAAAAAATTAGCTACCAGACGAAAAAAAAATTACATAATCCAAGATTAATTCGACTCAAAAATTAGATTTATGTTTTTAACAGTGAGAGTAATCAGACACTGGAACAAATTACCAAAGGAAGCAGTAGATACTCTGCTTCCTGATGCCTTGAAATCAAGACTGGATGCTGTCCCAAAAGACAGACTTCAGTCATCCATAGGTTAAAAGTTCAACCCAAGGCAATACAGGTTTAATTTAACAGTCTGTGATGTCCTAGAGGGGTCCCACAATTGTTCAAAGTCCAGGAATTAATTTAAAGTGAGCCTGAACTTCTTTTCATCTGAACAGGAGGGTCTCTATGCCCATAGACTGATATTGCAACCTAAAAGTACAGGCATTGTTTCCACTGTGATATGGTATTTTCATACACTGGGGTTCTTTTGCACAGCTCTATGAACTCAGAAATATCCTCTCCCAACACAAAGTTGGGAAATTAAAAAATAATATTTAAAAAACACATCCCCCCCAAAACCCTCAAAGCTTATTTTGCTCAAAAAACAGAAAATGAAAAGTTCTAGAAACCTAAATGGGTAATTTGAAGGTATATTTCTCCTTTTCAGAACTTTAAGAGTCTACTATTTAATGCCTTATTTAGTCTGTAAAAGTTCTGCCTGCTTTAAGAGCAAAAGGATTAATGGTTTCAAATTCCAGTGTGTTGACCTTTATTCAACATTAAAATGCTTATTTGAGCATTCTGCCATGGTACCAGTAAGCCTCTTTCTAATGAAAATTGTAAAGGAAAGAAACTTTAACTCCCATATGCCCACAAATAAAATTATTTTGCATTAGGGGGTTTAGGGGACCTTTTCTGTACACACACAGAGATAGCATCGATGCAAAGAGCACTAAAACCACAGAGTATACAGGTTGAATGTTAGAGCAATATTAATGATGATGAAGAACAAAAGCAGTTAAGAGTTCCTGCTCCCAAGTTATTGCCCTGAATTATTTGTGACATCCAATAATTTTAAGCAAAGTCAAACAAAAGCAAATCATACTAGTTACCTCTGAAATAAATAACAGAATTTTGCTTCCAAATACCAAAAGCCTGATGAAAACTAAAGAAGCAATTTACATACCAGGGTACATGGTGTGCTAAGACAGCAAATAAAAATGGGGAAGAGGAGGCCAAGATTGATTCTGGGTGATGCTGAATAGTAGAGAGGGTAAGTTGTAAATGCTTCAGCTGACACAGCAGGAAGAGCTGGGGGAGAAGTTAAAGGCAATAAAGACTCAGTGCTCCTTCAGACCTTCAGGGCACCTACTGAACTTAGACAAGTAATTGTCTTCAGAGGCTGATGCAAAGAGAGAAAGCCTTAATCACTCTGTATCTTTACTACTCTGATATTGGTTAAAATAGCAACTATGCAAAAAGCAAGTCAGGGGAACATTTCTCTCCAGGCAGGTTCCCATTCTCCCCTCGTCAGCTGAGCAGGGAACAGGATCAGATGCAATCCTGAGCATCAGCTACACAGAGGTGGCACATCCAAATTAAGCCTGAAGCTAATTGTCAGCTAAGGTTTTGTGGCAAAAACCTTATCATATTTCAGTAAATCTTTTTCCTGCATAAAAGATAACAGGTCAGTCCTTTAAGTACTGAAAGGTTTCTTGGGCAAAAACACAGTTGTTACAACAGTTTGTTGAATAAAAAATAAATTGCTCAGAACTTAAAGAGTTAAATAACTTCCCAAGGATTAAAAGTAACCAATAGCTTATCTGAGGAAGGAGCATTGAGCAAGCACATTTTAAAATGTTACAATAATTTTGTAAGGATTACAAAATGTGTCATAACTAAAGTTAGTCGTGACTAAGAAATTATGCATAGGACAAGTAAGGAATAGCAGAATCAACACTGCAGGAATGTGCAGGTTTAAGGAGATGAGAATAGTAGACAGGAAAATCAATTTATTGCATGATAAATGTTCATATGCAAAATAGCATGAGCAAAAAAACCCAGCTGTGAAGAATGTGGCAGTGAAGGGGATCAAATCATTATGCATCATAGTGAATATTTCATCATTCTAATTCAAACTTCCTGTGCAAATATTAACAGAACCACAGGAAAAGAAAAATCCTACAAAGCATGCCAGCATTTTGCTAAAAATACATACAACCACTCCAGAACTGCAAATATAATTCAAAATTCCCAACTCTCTTAGAAGTCTGACTTCACTGAACATAGAATAAATTCAGGCACAGAGGAAACCAGAATGGAGAAGGTAGAGATGGATTTATTTCTGCCTCTTAAACAACTTTAAATAAACTTAAGGCGAGGCAAGACATGCTCACAGTGAATAAAAGGAATAAACTTGGAGAGGGGGGGACAAAAAAACTTATTCTGTAAAGATTTTTTTTATATTATGCTCCTTTATTACATATTAAAATTTAAAGTAGTTGTTCGAATATTTTTTAACCTAACACTAAAAGGAGCACAAAAGCTTTATTTAAAAAATCCAATCATTGAGTGACTGCAAAAATAATGGTGTCTGCCAAGAGCACTGATGCCTCTAAAGAAATATATATTTAGTTTGGCTTATTCAGCAGTGCTCCAAAAAACTCTAGGAATCATTCCGGGTAGAATATGCATTTTTAATAAATACCAACAAAAAGGGAAAAAAAAAATCAAGTCAACAAAGAAAAGAAGGCCATAAAGTTTTTTCCAGCTCTAAAATGCAAGCATTGTCCTAGCCAAGCTCCTTTTTCAGTCATACATCGAGAGTACGACAATGAAACACGGTGAGTTTTAACTGAGCTCTCTGAATATCTATAGGTAAAAATGATGACATCATATACATCGTTCCTATTGCAAGGAATTGGCTGCCAGAACAAGGACTGGGGGATACCTCCAGTGTCCCACCCTACACCACAAGGGACACAGAGACTGGTGCCAGTCTATGCAGCAATTGACCCTTACTTCTGCCACAAATCTCAGATACAAACACTATCGTACTGTGAATCAAAATATCATTTGTCATAGCTCATTGTTCATCTCATTCCAAATTTAATGCCATGCAATTAACAAAACTACTCTAAATTTATCTCCAGAGCTTATGTGCAGCATGTTGGACTTGTGAAATGAAATAGGCATGTGGTAAAACATGTTCCTGTTTTTGCTGATTCTCAGCATAAATGTTTCCTCCTCTCTTATCAGTTGCCTGAACACCAACGTGCTACAATCAACTTCCTGCTAGTTAGTTAAGATTCTTGCTTGCTTGCTTGCTTTTCTTTTCTAAATACAGCTCTCTTTTGCTGCTATTGATCAGTGACTGAAGAAAAAAGCCTGGACGAAACCCCTTTTTCTTTCCTTTCTTTTTTGTTATTGATATTTTTTTAAAAGGTCCTTTCATCTCCTCCTCTACCAGGAAAGCATTACTTGATGGAAATACAAGAATAATGAATCTAAAGCTGTTCAGCACCAAACTACCTAGAAATGGAAAAGATCCCCCTAGAATTGAGCCTCCTGCATTTCAGTGAAGCGGCACACATGCACTCCAATTACTTTCTCAGTTACAACATCAGTAACTCAAGGAAATTCTGTTCCAGTCAATAGTGCTTCCACAGATTCTATGCCATGGGGAATAAGGGCAGAATTTGACCCACTTCTTTTCAGTCATCAAAAAAACCCCCTCAGGGATGATAGGTAGCACATCAAAATATTTAACATATTTTTATAATTCGTGATTTATAGCCTCACACTGCTCCTGAAGTCTCTACTTCCAAGCAGTTTATGCTGTTAGCAGGAGGGGTTAATTCCAGCAGAACTTTTGAAAGCCACTTCCCACTTTTCTGGTCATCCCTCTGAACACAGGAGTACCAGAGGTAGCTGAAAACAGAGCAATGTATATTTAGCCTGCAGTGTTATATAACCTGTCTGTTAACAAATGCAAGACACAAAGTAAAGTCATGTAACCCAATTGAAACAGTTCGTACTGGAGGTTGATTTCCCTTGGGAAACTGAAACATCAAGAAACTGAACCAGTTAAATATAACCTTTTTAAAGGGCAAAAGAATTCAAAGGTAATCAAGGATTTTTTTTCCCTCAGAAGGGCGTTTATAATTATATTCCACTCTTATTTATAACAACCCTTTTAATGTTGGTTCTACAAAGAGCTCCACAGAAAGCCAGCTTTGCTTTATATAACAGGATTCAATCTCCACGTGGTTTTTATATGCAAAACATCTTCTACACAAGGTATACACTGACAAAAGTGCATTTCCCTGAAGAAACAAGGAATGTGTTTTCAAAGTGGTTCATGAGGGTTCAGCCATGTGCCTTTTGTTAATATTGTGGGAGACTCAAGAAGAAATCCTTAACTCCTGTTTTGAGAAAATAATGGCAAATGACTCCACGTGCACATACAGTGAACTCAGAACCAAGTGTTTAATTTCCTTTATTATCCTAGAATACACTTAACGGTTTGCTTTAATCTACTGATTACTGAGGAGAAGGAAACAGAACAATTACCAAACTAATTGTTTCAGTTTCTTTCCACCAGTTAAACAGGTATAAGTTAGGAAGCAGAAATGATGGGCACGAGCTAAAACCTCATGTCCCAGAAGCACATTTCAAAATTCAGGACCAGAGTGACCAGGTGGTATGTGATTAATCATTTAAGATCCCAAGTTTCGTGTTCATGTTGTGTTAGGACACAACATCTTGTGTTACAAAAACAACAGTGGGAATTTCAGAGTGGGATCTGGAGGTGCACAAAGCCAATGAGAAGGAAATCTACAACAAAGGGTAAGCACAGATTTGGGCGGGACAAGCTCTTGCACAGGTCTGCTGGATGCAGTAGAAATGAATTATATAGAAACCTGCCTCTGTGTATGCTTCCATCTTCTACACACCCAGCAGATGCTCACACAGGCTCACACTGCAGTCTGTTACCCTTGAACAATAAAAACAATGTAAAGGGCAGGGCCTTCGCACAGCCAGAGATGCTCTCAAATTATGCTGCACAGATTAAAAACGTGCAGGAGTTTCCCAGGATGATATAAATTATTGATCTATCCCATTTCTCATGTTGCCCAAATGCTTGTAAATGTTGCAATACAAAAACATCTGTACGAAACTGCCCTAATAAATTTATTCCACAATGAAAAAAGGTTAATTTAATCTCAGAATTACATGAGAGACATTCTGTTTGAGTGGCAGCAAGCATGCAGAATCCCAGTGTGGATTCCATTGTACATACCTGCTCAAACTCTCAGCAGACACACTCTGAACACCTGCAAGTGCCTGACAGAGGCAATCGGGCCGGTGATTTCTCACACACAACAGGCAATCTGTTGATACACTGTGAAACCAGTATTAGGAGATGCTTTAGTCAAAATGCTGGAGGTTATTAATCACAGCTTTGGGGTTTCTGACAGGATGTTTTGATAAAATAAATCTATTTTAAGTGACTGTAATGAAATACTAACCGGTTTTTGAAGGGCTTTTAAGATGTTTTTAAGAAGTTTCAGATCAAAGACTCAGTTAATGTAACCTCCATGCATTAAATATTTAGTACTTATTCAGTCACTTGAGCACTCAGGCATCTTGACATTGTAAAAGGAGGAGAGGGAAATTGAGTTTAAGTCAGTTTTACACAGTGGGATTTTCCAGTTTTTATGTTAAAATCCCAGGCATGTAATTTTAATACAAAGGGGTCTATTCTTCTGCAACAGTATATGCACCACCCATTAAAAGAATTCTTTATTCACCTGCATAGATGGGAGAATAAATCCTCTATAGAGTCACTTCAGTAGAAACTGTTGTGCTGGGATTAACATCATGATTGAGCATTATTCTGTCTCTGAGCTCTCTGATGGACAAAACCAAATGCACACACTTCTCTTTCCAGAACAAGTATGCACTTACAAGGAACACAGAATTTTAACAACGGCAGATAGATTTAAGCAAGTTCTTTTTAGATATTTGGATTGTGTGACTATAAGATATTTCCCCTTTCTAGCATCCCTGAATTCCAGAGGCTGCTCTTCACCATCTCATTTCTTCCAAGAAATGCTCAGAGGTCTCCAAAACAGATGAGGGAAATAATCATATTTGGGGACTTACTAAAATAAATGTCTTAAATTAATAAACTGCAGATTATTATGGGCTGGATATCCATTCTGAAAACGCAACACTATATATAAATTTTACAATTTCTCAAGCACCACCTTTCTTGTGAAAGCTCACTGACTGTAGCAGGAACTTGAGGATGACTTCAAGCAGAATGAAGACACTCCTGAGTGCATTTCTTGGCTCACTTGCAGAGGATTATAGACACTAAAATATTAAAAATTGCCTTTGAAACTATTGCCGTGACCCACATTAGTATCTATTCTCAGAATCAAGGAAAGGATTGTGCATTTCTATCCTGTTTAACACAGACATGGACACACCCAATTTCTTTGATTTGCACAGTTGCTCTAAGGCTCTTGTATTTCACATTAATTCGTAATACACCAAGAAAAGAAACAACCTTAGCTCAAACACTACCAATATACGGGAAAAAGAAACAGTAAACAGTTCTGCATATTTTTCACAGACATTTCCCAAATTTCATCACAAACGTTCTCCCAAAATTTACAGTGTGATTGAAGATGACTGCACCCTAATTTGAAAAAAGCTAAAACTGACCTCTGAAGTAATGGCAGCAATACATATTCCCAAATCTGGTAGGGCATCATCATTACATGACCCTATTTGTCATAAGTGTCTTCTGAATGTGAAGCAAGCACAAAGGCTGTGTGTCACCACGGGCTCAGCCGTGACACTGAAAGACAAACAGCCACTGAAAACATCTCCATGGATCTCCTGGTAACCACATGAGCTCATCTGTTTTTCTCAAAGACTTGTCTCGTTTTTCCCTGCTTTCACTGCTGACCATGGCTCTGGAGCTCATGTCTTCTCTGCCATCTTAAATTATATAAACACAAGGTGCAGGAAGGTGTAAGGTGATTTTACAGGAAAAAGACGTTTCTTTGTACTAAACTTTAATATTCTTTATGTTTGGTTGCCTCTGTGTGCACACCGTGAGAAACTCCCAAACAGTAAATTAAACAAATTAATCTTTGCTCTGCTGAAGAAGAAACTATATCAGAACTGTTCTATCCAAAGAAACCCAAACCACAAGACTATCCTTACCACATAAAGGATGTTAAATACTCCAAAAGGTCCCTCACTGATTTACCCAACAGAGTCAGAATGTATCTACAAGGTACTAGTGAATAACTTCATGTCTGCGTTTCTTTTGTGGCTTTGCTTTTGTTGAGAGCGGAGATCTGTGTTAAAACCATCTAAACAGCCAACAAATCAAGATGATTCCTGAAGAATTTAGCTGTGTGAAAGTAGATCTCTAAAGATTTCCTGGAATCTTAGAAATTATTTATACCCTCAAAACTAGCAGGAAGCTTGGGAAAAGACAGAGACAATAATTTGGTTAATTCTGAAAAAACAAACTAACCTTCTAGATATAATCTAGGAGAACCTTTGTTGTAATGAGGCACAGCACAGGAGAAGTCAGATATCAGATCTTGTCATGATGCCTCTGTCACTGACATTGTACTCCAAAGGAAGGCAACTTGGACAGGGGGAGGGTAATGAGGTTGTGACCAGTGCTCCAGTGCAGGTGCCATGAGAAATGAGAGGAACAATAAAAGTGGTTTTGATAATAGTGAAAAAAAAGGCCTTTAACCAATTCTATAGAAACTGAATGCAGCATTATGAAATACTCAGCTTGACTGTGGCAGTTTCAGATGCTCTGTCAATTAAAAATGGAAAAGGAAAAAAAAACAGAAAAAAATTGAGAGATTGTCCGAAATTAGCAACATTAAAAAATTAAATATATCAAATGGTATTGATTGGAAGACAGGAAATGTGAAAATTATCACATATTTTTCCTTATAGAAATTAATGCCATTCAAACAGATTCCAGTTTATTGTTAGTTATGATGTTTCGACTTGTAATGAATATGACCTTTTGAACTCATATATCCACATGTAATGCTTTGAGATGCAATGGACTTCTGAAAAGAAGCAATCTTGGCCATACGTTAGCTATTAACAGGAGAATTGTTCCAGGCTTTAAGAATTTGGGATCATTTGAGTAAACAACATACAATCAGTTTGCACAACTCTGATAGGGTGAAGGTGTCTCCCAGAGAGATTAAACATGGACTATCCCTGGAAAAAAAAACTGTAAAATTTTGTGCTCACATTGGCTGCAAACAGGGGTGCAGATGGGTATTCCCAGCACACATGATGTGGTATGAAGCTGCTGTAGGGAATTCTATCCATGATCATTGCTGAAATACATCTGCCACCAGTGCTAAGTGCAGCCAGGGAGATCTGATGACATGTGATCAGCTCCAGAGGTTTACTATCACGACACATTACTGTTATGAAGTAGGCTGTGATCCTTGCCTTGTCATCATTATGGGGTATTTTTGAATCAAAGAGAGACTATGTTCAAACACCTTTGTGATTTCCAGTAAATTTCTGTGCAATACAATTCCCAGAAAAGCCAAATGTTCTGAGCTGTCTGTGCACATGGGCTCCCTATTGTGTTAAAGACACATCTCCTGTTGATGTTTTCCAATAAGTTATAGTGTGTGTGCTGCTGCCAGAGTACAGGCTATCCTACTTTCTAGCACATGGAACAACTTCTGAAGCTAACCAAAGAAGGTATCTTTTGTGAATTAATATTTTAGGGATGTTAATCATCATCAGTCCAAGGTCTTTCTGAACCTCTTGTTGTGATTCAGCATTCTTGCATGTAAAGTTAATAATTTGTGACTGTATGAAAGAAAAGAGAGCTTATCTGTGTCTCAAAAAATACACAAACATAAAAAATGGTCACTCTCCTAAGTTATTTTTTAAAAGGGATTGGGGAGCAATTACTCTGTGGTCACCAGTTGTAGATGAGAACTTCCTTTCTGAGTAAATTTTCAGATTGAGCATGTCAGGAAATTTGTGCCATTACATGCAAATACATGAAACTGGGGTGGAAATAATTTCTAGAATCCAATTTGTTAAAAAATGAACACAGGTGCAGTTCTTATCAGATAAGGAAAGACACATGAGAACAGGGAAGGTTTTGACATGCAGTTCTCATTCACTTCTACCAGGAGTTTATTTGGCTGGTACAGGAGATTCTGGAGATGGCTGCTACAAGAACCATCAGTTTACTTTTCTTGGGACTACCTGATGGTTCATACTGACTTTGCAGTACATAGAAGAGGAAGTGGTTGCTGTCCAGGAGCTTTGCAATACATTGACATTCCTTTTTTTTTCTGGTTTAACTTTCTAATGAGCAGAGAGAGAGCGGCATACATAAATTCATTGTATTGTAACATACATAAACTCATTGTAGTTCTAAAGGAAGTCCAGATTTCTTAAAGAAGAGTTCGTATTTGCCTGTATTTCTCTGGGAAGACAAAAAATCTGAGATTTCAGAGACCACAGCCATTCTGCTTCATTATTGTCATAGCAACAAATGATGTTGAAGCACTGTATGCAACATCTATAGCCATTTGCAGTATAGCTATAGCTACTAACTTGTTTCTGTTAATGGCTGGCATGAACCAGTCTCTGTAATCTCTGCAATTTAATTGATGAACTGCAAAACAAATGGTCATAGTTAATAAAATTATATTTTGCCATCTGTGTCCAGTAATGAGAAAATCTGAATTATAGGAATGAAAAAGAATGAAGTTTTCTTCCAAACAGATCAATGCATCCCACCTCTTTGTCAGAATTAAATTAGATGTTATCTGGTGCTGTGCATTTCCCTCCTTGGTTGCCATGGCTAATGGGAGTTTCAGCCAAGATGGACAAGAATTCTGTTTGACCATGGGGAATATAATACCTTTTCCTCTGTTTTCCTAAGAGTCTGTGTAGTATGAGTCTACAATCTTATTTTGTCTGAGTGCATCCAAGTCTCACTTATAGGAGGACAATTTTGTTCAGCTCTGCAGTGTTATTTGCTGTTACAAAACCTTATCTATTTCTATAAAAGAAATCTAGAGGATATGTGCAGTTTTATTCCTAAAGCTTTGAATGATTTCAAAATCAGCTGGAGCTGAAGGCAAATCTGGTGCTGCCACAGTATCTTGTAAGGATGATTACAACAGCAGAAAAGCACACCTTTGGAACACGTATTCTGTCTTCCTGAGTTCACATTCTGAGCAGTTTGTTCTCTTGAGAGCAAGGATATAAATTGTCTGGACTCTCCATAAAAAGGCCACTGCAATTTAAAGGAAAAAGCGAAACAAGAAAAAACTCACCCCAAAACCTTTTATAAGTTCTCTAGGAACCTCTATATCGTTAATTCCCGTAAGAGATAGATGGTCCCCACACAGAAGATAGAAGAGTACTTTATAGTGATAACTTGATTACCTAACCTGTGCCAAGAATCTGGACCATTTCCTTAAACTTCCGAGAGGAAGACAGACTAAGACAAGAAGGAGATTATTTTATATCCACTCACGGGAGACAAAGAAGATGCAATGCTGCTGAGCACCTTGTTGTGTGCAGCAACACTATTCTTGTCCTACACAGTACCTTTCAGATTTTGAAATATTCATTGTTTGGATTAATATCTATGTCTAGGTCTCAGACAAGTCTTGATGGATCTCACTGTATTGCCAACATATCTCCTCTTTTTTCACCACAGTACCATCAACCTCTGTTTTAGTCGTCATCTGTTAATCTATAAAGTGCCCTTAATCAGTCATCTCTGACATTCCTATAAATTTTCCAACAGACATAACACATTACTGGCTATTTTTCATTCTCAGAAGGAAAATAAGAAAAACAGACTTGAGGGCTTGAATCACATAAGCTGTGCAAAATAGCAGACTCCATTTCTAGCTCTTTTCCTGAAAACCACTGCCATAATTTGAGGAGCTCAGCAGCTGCAAATAGGGCCTGCTTTCCAAAACACTAAATTTATTTTTGGGGTGTAAATGCCAGAACTTGGGGTTCAGGTTTGTGTATCAGGAGCTCTGAAAAGAGAAGTTTGTGTTTTCAGCTTTTTAGGAGTGTGAAGACGGGCTCCGAGTGCCTCGGAAAGCCCCGTCGGAGGCTCTGTCCAGGGTCCTGACAAGGATTGGAAGACTCGATTCTGCGCTGAACTCCATCTAAATTAACTGGTTGCTATGGCTGACCTCTGAAAATGAGCACCAAAGGCTTTCCCACATGCTGCTTCCAAGCAATCCATATTTCTGCAAAATTCTCCTTTCCTATAAAACGACACTGCAGCCAGAAGACTGCTATGAACCTTAACTCACTGATATTTATGCAATATTTTAGAGGCTGTCAGAGCAAAAGTTCAAAAATAAAGGGTTTTCTTTAAAGACAGGCATGAGATTTTCCCTTATTCCATGCTGAGAACAGTGCAGCATTCATAAATATGGAAAGACTGGTTAATATTTTGATTCTAAGCAACACAGATTTTAAAAGAGGAAAAAAAAAGGAAAAACAAACAACATTTAACAATGTGCAGCTGTTACTAATGAATTAAGAAGCTGATTAAAAATAGAATTATGGATATTAATGCATTATTATAATCCACTATAATGCAGAAAATCTAAATGGAGAAAAATAGTATGTATTATAAAATCCTGAAGTTGTCAGATTTTGAGAAAGTAATAGTCGTCTTAAATTTTAACTAATTTAAACTAAGTGCAAAATTGGATGCAATTAATGAGAAATTAAAAATAAATGGGAGGAAAATTATTTCTGAAACAGATTTTTCTTTCATGCATACTCATGAAAACTCCTGAAATGGATGGTATATCTCCTTTGTCGTTCTCCATGTTACACATTTATTAGAACATCAGAAAAGGTGGTTCAGAAAAACACACTTTCTGTAGAAAGATATGTCCACAATTCTAGGGAATTCTGAGTGAAAATATTTGACTATGGGCCTAGGGGTGGCTTTTTTTTTTTTTCCACTGGAAATGTCATGTAACTGGGGCCTTTTCAATCCGTGTTCATTTTCTCAGATTGTTCTCTGCTGCCACAGTATGGTGCTCAGCTGCTGTTTGAAAACATGAAAAAGAGGATCTTTATCAGAGACTGCAGTTCTTTTCATGTACCAATATGACTGGTTGCCATGTAAGATCTCTTTTAAAGAGTATTAAAAAGGCTTTAAGCGTATCTTATATTTCCTAAGAAGTGAAAAAACCAGTTTTCAATTAAGTACCTAACGCTTTACATTAAAAAACTCCTGTCTCCTCATGTTATTTGTATGTCATTTTGTCTTCAAAACAAAGATAAATACTGCTTTCAGTGTTTGTGGATAATAGCAGCACTTCAACAGCAGCAGGCTTTTCCTATGAAAAATACTATTATTTTTTTTTTCTTTTCCCGGAATATCATGATCTTCTAAAATAAAATATGTTTGAATGCAACATGATGTCTTAAAATAAGGATGGCACTAGCCTCCCTTACATGTAAGTTTGATGTGCTTCATCTTTGCACTATTCTTCAATTCAAAAATACTTTGCTAACAGCACAGAAAAGTAAGGGTCATTAAAATCACACTGAAATCAAGAAGAGATCACAGGCTACATATAATATCTCTCAGCTGTGCTTTCTTACATGTATTATATTTTCATGAGCCTTACTTCCTCTCTTCAAGTATGTATCTTCAAATACTTGGGTCAACAGTAAGGATGCACTCAGCCAGCTGGGGCCACCTGAGCTACACTGTCTTAGTCTCTACTATCTTATAACCTGCATCAAAATATGTTCTTATGTCTTTATTTTCTCATTTCTATATGCTATCTCCCCAAATCCCTTCTGACATACAGGCAGAAGTCTTCTTAGAGGCAGCTTTTAGCTTTCAAGGCTTAAGGACAAAAGAGATAAAGTCTTACTGAACATGTGCATGGCAAGGACAAAGAACTCCAGGATTAGTGCAAATCTCTTATGCAGAAGGCCTCAAATGCACACCTTACTCATACACTGCTAAAAAAAAAAAAAAAGATTGCTGAGCAATGGTGGTATTCACTTTACACGCAGACATTCAGCATGTTTCTAGAGAAGTGCAAAAAGGGGGGGTTTATTACTATTTTTTGTCTGCAGTCATGTTGTTACAGCAGTAGTACAAGTTCACAACAAAACATTGGGGCACCAGGCCTAAGTGTTGATTGTTTTGACCTTGGAGACTAAACACATCTTTACACACATTAAACTTGATGTCACGAGCTGTGCCAGGGACTTCAACATGTGTATTTAACATGCTTAAGTTCAAATCTACACTTAAGTGTTTTTCTGGATCGGAGCCACAGTGCTTGGTTTCCATAAATTACATGAACAAGATTTTGCCTGAGGTATTTAGAGATTTTAATATATTATGCTTACATTCTAGAGCTGGTATAAAGTTAAATCAATAAATAGTTCTTTCTTTGGTTAAATGAAAAGGCATAAATCCAAATCCTTTGGACTGAGCAGACTTTGAAATTGTTAAATAAGCCTTCAATTCCAAAGTTTCAGCCCTACAGGTAATGTGAGCCAGGCTAACCATCTTCTGGGTCTACAGTCAAAGAATAAAGATTAAAATACTGCTCCAGCCCCACAGATGCTTTACACAGTCACCACTCAGGAGATCTAAACAGAAACCAACTCAAACAGCCAAAATCCCAGCAGAGTCAATGCAGTGAAGTGCTACGGGGCAAATGTAGTTAATAGCTCCACATAGCACGATTTCCCCTCCGTGCAAGTACATTCAGCATCGCTATCAACATGGTAATTATTGCTTAATGCTGTGCTACAAAGCAGGAAAACAGATTTCTGGAAATGGAAGTGCGAGAAGACTGAAGGCATTCTAGGGTTTTCTCAGGGTTCTAAGTCCTATGTACCCTCAAAATACACTCATGGCCTGCAGGGCAACTAAATAAATTTTAAAACCATGAAGAAGCTTTATGTTGGTGTACACACAGGACCCCAGACTTGATTTTTTTGATGAGATGATATTAATTGGTTGTGCTATGTTATTTCCCAAGCACCAGCTAAAAATCAGGGATTCTAGTCAGCACTGAACATGGAAAGTAAAAATAGGTTCTCCGTGCCCCCAAAAGCTTAGGGTGCAATAACTAAAGGCAAGTGTCTAGACATGAGGTTGAACTCTCTGTGTGGACAAAACCAGTAGGTTTCCCACTGGGATTACGGCTACCACATGGAGCTTTGCGGCACTCAACCAAGCAGGAGAAAGTGCTGAGGACAGGAATGAGTAAAACCTGCCTTTTACTTGAAATTTGCCATTGCCATGAGAAAAGGAGTCAGACCCTGAAATGCCTTCCTGCACTTGGGTGTTAGTTCAGGCATTTCAGGACATCTGCCTAGATCATTACTGTTTCCTTTCCAGGTTGAAACCTGGAGAAGCCACATATTATTCCAGCCTTTCTGGAAATGCATGAGTACATATTAAGGGATGGAGCAAATAGGGAACACGAAAGACAGAAGGACAAGGAAGACAAGTCCTAGACCAGGATATGAAGTTACATGAAATGGCACTGAGATGGGGATATCAAGTGCAGAGAAGAGAACATGACTACCTTATGCAGTGCTGGTATTTAAAAGACCTCTCAGCTATTTTGGATTTGCCCTTCACAACTCAAAGAGATAAGGGGAATGAATAGGAAAGAACAAAGCAGGATAAGTAACATAAGAGCAGAAAACAAATACCACAGCTTCTTTCTTCTAGCTAGCTTAGGAAAGTATAAACTAAATGGAAAGAAAAGGGAAGGTTAGATTTGAGGCAAAGAAAGGGCAAGCCAGATGAAGGACAAGTGTGGAGTAAAGGTGAGATGAAGAGTCTGACTCGGAAATGGGAAGAGCCATGAAGCAAAAGGCCAGCCTGAACAGCTACAAAAAGTCCAGTGAAAACTTCAGAAAGGTCACTGACTTTCCAAAAGTTTCCCTGTGTGGCTACAAGATGAAAGGGTGCAGCTTGGGACCTGTTCATGAAAACAGTTTGTATAGACCAACTTTGCCACACATAATTCATTTACTGTCATTCCTTTCAGGAACTTTTTTTCTTAATAAAATGGATCATAAAATTTTTTTTCTTTAGATGATTTCTTATCTCAATGGACTTTTTTGTCCTCAAAGCTTCTTTTTTGGTGAAGTGTTTATTTTAAGAGTTTTTTTAAAATGGAGAATGGTAGTTATAAAATGTGAGCTGTAAAATGGACTTAAGATTTGAATCCTTCTTCACAATTTAAGATTTTTTACTCACAGTTAGAGAAAGAGCAATTTATGCAAATTTTTCTAGAAATTATTTTACTTTATCAAAGTGTTTTTTCTGTAATTTAAGAAATAACCAACTCATACATTTAGTAACCTTGCATGATATTAACTGAAAATGTATTTGTTGAGGTTTTTTTTTCAAAAACTATATATTGCTGCCAACATAAACCAAAATGTTTCTTGGTTTTATCATGAACACTCATATATATCCTACAGACGGATGGCAACATTCAACAATAACATAGTTTCACCTATCCTTCCTACTCTGTGATTCCCACAGGCCAGGTTATCTCCCAGAATTCCCTTTAAATTGTAACAAAGAAATTTTCCTTTAAACTGATGGTATAGAATAGTCCCCTGTAATTTTTCATGTTATTTATATAATTTCCCTGGTAGCACACTGCGCTATTATATGCTATAAATCATATTTTATTTTGGAAAGAACTGCTGGTGGTGTTATTTTTAGGTCCAGCTCTACTTCTGCTGCTATCCAATCCAGCTAAGAAAATAGCGGTAGGAACATTTAAAATCTCACATATAGTGTTGGGATGACATCCATATTACGAATGTTTTGGGAACAGCAGTACTATAGGAGTAAAAAATACACCACTGACTAAAGAGAATGTGTCCTGAACATATGCATAGCTGCACATTTACACTACTGAGAAATGAGGAAGGGGATTTACTTTTTCTAAGCACTATTTCTGTGGCCTTTTTCAGGCCAAGTAAATTGCCATAAATTACATTTACATGACATTTCAACCTAGTTACAGTCAAACCCATTGGAAAATACAGTATCTGACACCAACAGGATTTCAAAGGTATGTTACATCATACAGAAGCCTGTAACTTCTATTTTTTTTTCAAAGACCAAGAGTATACTTTTCTTTTACAGAGCTGTTATTACATAACCTAGAGTTGAATGCAGAAATGGGAAATTTAACCTTAGAAAAAAACTGCCTATTTTCTTTGCTTCATGCTTTAAAACATTCATAACTGAACAGTTAAAAATGGACCGGTAGAAAACAATAGAACAGATCAAGTATTTTTACTGGGATATGAAGTCATTTAGATGGTAAATAAAGGATATTTGACCCACAAACAGGCAGTGTGACATCTGGTGTGCAGTTTCACAGTCTTAGGGCATCATTCTGCTCTCTCTCTTGTACCAGCATGAATCAGGAGTAACTCGTGTACATTAAAAGCACACACCAAAGTGGTGTGGAGTCACGAGGAAGCACTATGTGCTCCAGTCTGTGTCTTTGACTGTTCCGTATCTGACTTAAGAGATTGGCTCATTTACAGAGCCCTACATTAGACATACTGCCTTCTTGTTTTAAAATATGTGTGTTTAATATTTAATTTAACAGAATTCCATATTCCAGTCTCTGTGTACTGTGCAAGTCCCTTTGAGGCTCGTGGTTTGTATGTGCAGTCACAATTCTCCTCAAGTGTAATTTGGAAGCACCATTGCCTAATGGAGTGAGAGGAAGTGTCTGGCTCTGATTAATCCTGGTTCTCTTTGGAGTGAGTAATGCAAATATTGCCCAGTCAGTGTCAATTTGTAAAGTGGGCTGTAGGAGTTGAGCCAGGCAGTCCAAAACTCATTTAATTTATTATGTGGGCCTGTGGAATACTGGTGGAGGTATAGGTCTCATCAATCGTCCACACACTTCGAGCACACACAGGCCATTTGAACTACCAACTTCAAATGACAACACACTCAAAAATTTTGAAATTTTTGAAAAAACAACTCTGAAACATTACCAATAACACTACACACATAGCTATTGTCGCATGTGAGACTGAATAAGTATCATAAAATAGGTCCTGTAAATGTACATTTTGCCTGTGCTTATATTTTCAGAGAAATGTAAAAATTATTTTTACTTATGTCATGCTGTGAAATATTGCATAGTATTTGCTAAGAGACACATCAATAATACACAAAAAAGTAATTTCAAAATTTAAAAAAGTGGCCACAGATTTTGAGCTTCTGATCTGTTGGGGCAAACCAAAGAAAACCTGAGGTTACCCAAGGCCAATAACAGCAGAATGAAAATAGCAGTTTAAATGGTACCTGGGTGACCATCTCAGCTCATGTGCAGGAGAGATTATTTTCAAGAACATTTGGCACATCTAGAATGTGGGATAGCTCTCTGAAGTAAAGAATATAAACATTAAAAGGTCAGAAATAGTACAGCTAAGTTATCAATTTAAATGGGAATGGGAAACTTTGTCATTTGGCTCTGAACCACTTTGTCATTCTGCATCCTAATGACAATTACATGTCCCATACCGATATTTCACTTTCAATTTTCATAGAATTAGTGATAGTATTTCAAGAGTTAATGGAGGCAGAGTACTTTCTTTAGAGAAGATATGAAATTAGATTAGAAATTAGATTGCCTTGAAAACATTATATGCAGCAAAATGTGCACTCAGAAAGCCTTTAGGAGTAATCCTCTATCACAGCTTCTTGTGACTTGAGTTTTACTTTTCCACAACATAGGAAAAAAAAAACCAAAACAACTCCAAAGATCCGCAGTGAGATTCTGCTGTCTCCAAGAGACACAGTTCAAAACTTCATAATCCAGGAGAAGTGAAATTGCTTCAAACACTTCCCCATCCCCTCAATCACAGACTGCAGCAGGGGGCTGCAAAATTCCCCTGGAATGAACCCAAGGGGACCAGCAGCTACACGGCAGCTCGACAGATGTGCTGCAGCCTTCCCCTTCCGTGTTATCCTTCCTCAGCCCCGTGCCCAGCATGAGGACTCGAGAGTTTGTCCTCAGACGGCATCTTTAAACTACCTTTCACCATGTGCTACCAGGGGTATCGTCCCTTGGCCAGGAATAGAGCTTCTAAGGGCCTCTTTATGCCAATCTGATTCCTCTTATCTTACATAAGGGGCCAGGGCAGGGACAGAGCTCGCTTTCTTAGCTCTAAATCTATCCTATATGGCACGCAATTCTCCAAAGTACAGCCAGCTTCTGCTTTTATGAAGCACTGTGCAGTGAAGAATGAAGGATCCTGTTTTTCACCATTTAAAGATGTATGATAGCAACAAAGCTCTATGTTAAAATATTTAACTCGCAGAGAACTTATGGAAATTGTCTATTCAAGCTCAGCAAAGATATTAAATTACCAAGCTGTTCTAGGACAGTTGTGTGTGGAGAAAAGCCAGAAATGCTCTGAGATTGTAATGTTGCTCACAAAGATTACAGCATGAGCCTGATTCAGAAGCTTTTTCATACAGCTTGGTGAGCTGCAAAATGTTACCATATCAATTTCTGCAAAACATACTGTGTGTGTACATATAGATATAAAAGCAGGACTTATACACAGCACATTTCCTGCCACATTTTGAGTGGCATCTGTTTGTTTAGTGTGCTGAAATATGAAAAATAATATTTAGCAACTACTGGTAACACAATGTTAACAAGATTTACGACTATAGCTCTGTCTGTCAAAATGCAGATAAAAGACAAATCCTTCTATCTCTGTGTTTTAATCAGTCAGATCAGAGGTTTGATGAATATGCAAATGTGACTGTTTATACACTAGTTTCAGAGTGAAAGGAAACAAATTCAGTTTCATTATAGAATTAATGACAGCTCTGTCCTCTAAGATTAATAATTAAAACCCTACACACATTAAGATGATAGTGCTCTTTCCTCCCAGCCTCTGCAGATTCTACTTTTCTATTTTTTAATACCCCTTTCCCTCATAATTGTTTGTCCCCCTAATTGGAATGATTAATAATTAATGCCAGTTCATGGATATGCAATAGTCATCTTTAGAACAAGAACTGTACTTAACCTACAAAAAGGGTTAAAAACTTTTGTTAATTCTGTTTTTACTCTTCTCTGTAAGTCGATCTTTTCCTCCAAGTTTTATGCCACCATAGGAGTCTCAGAGGCCTGCATTAATGATGGAAGCCTTTTATTTGTTTCAGTGCAGGGTATACATATGATTTCATTTTGATGTTCACATTATATGCTGGGTTTCTTTTTAAAGTCCCTGCTCCTGGGATCAGCAGCCTTCACAGCTTTCTGATTCTGAAACACACACTACAAGTTTAGACCAAATCAAATCTCAGAGAAAAGATTAAGAGTGTGGTACAAGTGCATTATAAAGTCTGAGAAAGAAAAAGTCAAAAGAAAAAAAAAATTCAAGCTATTTTTTTAATCTGATGATTTCTGAGTTGACATGGGACCGGCTGAGTCATGCTTGCCAAATCCCCTGGACAGGCAGCAATTCAGAGAAAGATTATGGCAAAGTGAGCAGAAGTTCAGCCTTACCATTAACCCTTCTTCTTGCTTCAGAAAAACTATGACACTTCATTTTATGTGGCCATCAGGATCTATACAGAGACCACTAAATCCCTGCTAATTGCAAATCACCAAAGCATGAATTTTTAAGAGAAAATAAAATAGGTGGTTTGTGTATGTTTTGCATTATTTTATCAAGAAAAGTTATCCTCTGGGTCAAAAAGCCCGTATTTCTTTCTGAACAGAAAAACTCTTCTAGAAAGAAAAATGGTCAGACTACTCTAAAAATCACATTTCTTCAATAAAGCTGTTTCAGTTTCATCTTTTAATGTCTTTAGAGATGAACTGATCCTACATAGGAATCTAGCATTACCTTGCCTATCACAAAGGAAATATTTTATGTGAAATTAAATTAGCATTTGTCTATATTTCACCATGCAGGTACATTTTCTCCTGTGTCATTACTAGCAAGAAAACAAATACGTGTTTGTGGGTACTTTAGTGAGGATGATGAGTTATACTCTGGAAGCATTTAAGGGTAGACATCCATAACGAAGCCTGCTGCCTGGCAAGCATCCCTGGTACTTACCACACTGAGCCCCAGCAATTCCCTGCAAAAGTAGTCCATGTTCCTTCTCTGGAGGTTGTCCAGGTAGTGCTGAAGGCGAGTGTAGGTGTAGGGGTAGCAGTAGGCAAACTGGTAAGTGTCGTCCTCTCGGTCAAAGCAAAAAGCAAAAGACATGACATAGTTCTTCCTGTGGTCCGGGCAGCGATAGTAATACACGTTTTTGGAGGGGATTCTTTGCCTGAAAAACAAAAACATGTATGGATATGTATTCACTGACGTATATGTACATGGGCATAAGAAATATGAACCAAAGGACTGTGTGAGATTCAAATTTCCTCCAAAGTAAATCAAGTGGAACAGCTCGAACAGCTCAGGAGCTGGGGAGGAGACCCCAGAGCCTGCGTTTGGGAGAACTTGTGCAGATCAGGGCCATGACAGCTCTGGGGCCACTGTCACCACAGGGACTGCAGCTCTGCCTGGGTGCCCAAGCTGGCAGAGACACCACAGCAGGGAGAGCATCATACGACCACGGAAACCCATTCCCACAAAGTGAAAAGGATGTACAGGGTGTTCCAACATCCTCCTCTTCACTATCAGGCTGCTGCAAGCCCACACCACTCACACCTCACACACAGGCTCTGGCCAAACCTCTGTCTGGAGTGGGGCTACACCCTTCGATACAGGTTTAATTCACCAGCACAGAGAGGAGGCACAACTAATGAAGGAATGTCAGTATAAAGCAACACTGACAAGACTATTACTGAAATTCAGAACATCTTTTTATATATACATTTATCCTTAATAGTTAGGGGATACATATCAACATCTAGCCAACCAATGGAACAAAAGATGAATTCTTGAGGCTAAAAAAACAAACAAATAAACAATCTAAAAATCCTATAAAAAAATCTTCAGGTTTGGAAAATAACTGGGTCTTAAAACAGAAAGCAAAGGAGAGAAGGGTATTTGTTCCCATTCCAAATTGGACTGCTGCCCTCCTCTACATTTCTGTTTTATCTGACAAGATCGAAATGAATATACATGATGGTAAATAATTATAATAAAGATGTTTACATCATTGTTACCAAGGTGGTATTTCTTTGAGGAATAACAAATATCTGCCTGCAATCTCTCACACAACTCCAATTATTCTGTTACTTTTCAAGAGAAATTAGTAATATTCCAGAGGTGGGGCAAAAACTTGTTCTATGGATGAGAAATGTTCACTATTTCTGCTTTTATGCTTTATTCATTTCTTAGGTGGAATTTCCAGCTTCATTCAGACAGGAATAGTCTCCAATCATGCCATGCACTCGTAATTTGATGTAAGTAACTTACCAGTCATGTTTGGCAATAAAATGCTATGGTCCTGCAGATTCTACCTGATTCAATTACACAACCTTATAAGCAGGTCTCATCTAATGATTGAAGCAGATCTCAGCTGAACTGGGATCATGGCGAGGGAACAACAGAACAAGATTTACAGACATAGCACCAGTAATGTGTCTCTTTGTAATCATTCCGAGAAGCTGGTCTGCTGCAGAACATCAGTTCTGGCCTCTCACTGCTAGCATGAATTAGAGGACAAACCCTCTCATTATACACTAGTACATGTTTTTGCCAATTAGCAGCAGTTAACGAGTCTGACCGGCAAGACTCAGGATCTACAAAGAGAAACAGAAAGGAATTGAAATCTTCTTGAGAAAGTAAAGTAAAGAACTAGTGATGCAGTTAATTACATGCAGAATAAGAATTTATCTGCCCCTTTTAATGCCCTGCTTTCTGAACGTTCTGGGCCTCAATAATTTAGTTCACTATCATGACTGAACATGTGCCAGAGTGCACCCAGGTGGCCAAGAAGGCCACTTGTACCAGCAATAGTGTGGCCAGCAGGACCAGGGCAGTGATTGTCCCCTGTGCTGGGCGCTGGTGAGGCCACGCTTTGAATCTGGATATTACAAAACATTTCTTGAATGAAAGGGTTGTCAAGCATTACAAGAGATTGTCCAGGCAGGTGGTGGAGTCACCATTCCTGCAGGCATTTAAAGGATGTGTAGATGTGGCACTTGGGGACATGGTTTAGGGGTGGCATTGGCAGTGCCAGGATAACAGTTTGACTCATTGATATCAAAGGATTTTTCCAACCTAACAAAACCTATGATTTGATGATTTTTTTTTGTTAAATAAGATACTTGCTTATCACTAAGATCTGGAAATTATATTTAAGGCACACGTATAAAAGACAGAAAACAAAACTTTTTTTTTTCTAAAGTATCAGTAGGGGAAAAATGCCACCAGCCATCTGCATGCAGCACTCTTACCTAATGGTTTTCTTCAGTATCTTAACATATTTCTATCATTCGCCCTTACTCTGGAGTGCTATAGGACATCCCTCATTTGATCTCAAATCAAGCAGATGATATGGCAGTGGGTAAATGTATTCCAGCTCCCAGTCCTCAAACCCTAATGCAAGTTTAAACAGTATGTTGCTGAGTTGTTGAACTTTATTTGTTTCCAAATTAGCATGGGAGAAATAATAAAGGACAAGCCTCACTTTGTGCTATAAAAATTTTATGTAAGATGAGACCAATAGGAGGAAATTCAGGATTTCAGAAAGGCTAATGCTAATTGAAATTCATCTGCTGATAGTTAATGTTTAAATGACACATAGTTCTCCTTGGTTCAATAACTTTCTACTTTTAAGCAAGTTGAGTACAACTTTGTTAATGTATTAAAGGCACTTTTGATATTTCATTCCCTTTCCCCTTCATTATAAAAGCTAAGCATCTGTTTTATTATCCACTTTGACACATCACTTTATGGCTGCATTTGGCTATTATGGCTAATCTTGATGTCTAGGACATCTGGTATTGACATTTCACTATCTGGTGTCTGACACAACAGCAGAAACCATCCTCAGTTCCTAGGTTTAAATTCACCCTCTCAGGGCAAAAAGTGCCCAAACTCTTAATTCAAACCATATCTTCCAAAAATAATTATAATAGTACTCCTGTCACTGCCAATCTATTTTTATCTCTCCTAGCACTTTGTCACTGCTAATCTATTTGTGAGTCATATAGAGAAAGAGAGTTAGCATTTAGATACCAACAACACATCTTTACACACAGGAGCTTAATCAGATTGAGATCTTATCAGGGAATTAAAGAAGAAAAGAAAGAAGGGAAAGAAAAAGAAAGAAAAGAGACACAGTGTTAGATATCACCAACTGAGTTTTTGATAACGAAAAGACATTGCTCAGTTCTTGAATTAACCTTTGTGTCCTAGACACACTATTGTTTACTCTTTCCCTTTTTTGTTCTATGCCTTCTGGAAAAGGACACCCACACACTGTGGCAGCAGCTGCTCCTATTAATTTAAAGCTATTACAAAAATTAAAATTAAACCCAATTACTTTGGCTGGTTTATAGCTGGGGAACGGCTTAGTCTGATTGTTCCCTCTGGTTATGGACAAAAACAATATTCCTACCTACAGGCAGCTGCCAGTGGAATACTAATGCATCTAAGGCCTGGCAGGAACAGATTCAGAACGCAGAGTCTAACTGCATTTCTTACTAAAGAAAAATATCTTATCATGGATCTGCAGAAATGCACCAACTTCTTACGCTGTGAGTCACAATGAAGCCGATTTGTAGTTAGAGGCAGGAAAGCAAAATGATGGTGGAAACCTTAATGCTCCGATTTGTCCCTTTGCATTTCCAGGCAGCTCACACTCAGCCATGCATCCTGCTAATTGATACACAACTGCCCGGATTTCTGAGCTCCTGAATGGTTATTTAAAGGAGAACCACCCCCGTTCCAAGTACAGCCACAGAGAATAACGTGCAAACAACTCATTTCCAGCCTGTTTTCGAGACGCATTTAAAGAAATGAAGCTTGATATTTTACATCAGTTTGACACAAATTCAGAATGCCTAGTCTTAAAGATAAACACTAAACTCTTTCTGTCCAAGGAAGAAGGAAGCACAGAAATGGAAAGTTCCTCTCTAATTTGAAGCTCACAGTCCAGTGCCAGTCAAAGGCTTGAGCCAGTGGATTTGCGTCTCTTCCTCCTCTCATCTTGCAAGGCAGCACTCCCAACGCAGCAGATTTGTTACTCCAAGTGTGAGTGTTCCTCTCTGTTTGCTACGGTGCAGTCTGGAGTCAGGACATTTGCTCTGTTTTGCTAGTGTGCAACAGGATCTAATTTGTCAGTGTACAAAAAATAAAAATTAAAATTGTAGTCCTCAACCAGTACCAAAAACCTGATGCCCTTAGAGGCCCCAGGATTTTACTCCTTGCTACTACAAGAGGCAGTAAGCAGTATAAATGGGCTTTGAAAACTTTATCCTAACTATATTCCTAATCTGAATGTAATTTTAACTTCAACTCTAATAATTTTGACCTTAAAACCAAACTTTGTTATCTGTCCCACTTTTTTTTTTCTTGCTTACCTTATTTCCATTTGAAAATTGGGAGTTAATCAAGGCTTTGGAGGACAAACACTGTGGGTAGTGGTGGTAGTGCTTTATGGCACCTGTTCTCTAAGTTGAAAACATAGAAGGGTGCTAATCAAATCCTCTTGTGGCACCACAGCACAAATAATTACAAAATAACAATTTTTGGAATGCTTTCCTCTCCCTATTGCATGACCAAAGCAGGGAGCTCTGGCCCAGCCAAATTCCCAATGACTTTAATGAGCAGCATAAATAGTCTTTGGACTGCCTTTAATATGGCACTCCTAAAATAATTATTCAGTTCCTTGCCTCCACAGGATCGAGTTAGACATCTCACAGTCAGTAGACTCCAAAGTAAAATGATGATCTTTGGAGGAAAAACAAAAAACTGCAGGTGCTGTAAAAAATCAATGGCCCGAAGAAAAATTACGGTATCTGACTTGTAGGGAAATGCTCAAGTTGTGGTGTAGCATTAGCTGTGGTGACACACTGTGCTGATCATTTTCAATTGACATCAATTTGTACAGACAGGGATACTACTTAACAAATTTACAGATTTCCAACCTTGCCTATGGAACCCAAAGGGGTGGGCCTGAGCCACAATCTGAGACAAAATTAAGCCTAAGGACCCAAAACCTGATTCTGATTCAACTTTGAAAAATAACCTCCGGGTATTTATTTGGCATTCCCTAAATACTAGATTTAGCTACTCTTTCTGAGTACACAAATTTTAGTCCTAAAGCTGGATGCCCCCAGTTATTAACTGCAAGAAATCCAGCAAACTCTGGACAAAATCTAAGGATGTAAATCATGTGCAGAAAACTCCTCTTCTGGGAGGCAGCCCTTTCCGACTGAAGGCCTTCCTGACTTCTTTCTCTGTTAGTCTAAGCCATTATTTTTCTTCTTGCTTATTCTTGTTGACAAGCGGAGCTGACCATCTTCAAAATTCTTAGCTTACTTGTGACAAAATAAGTTTGTAGGGTTTTTTCTTGCACATAATTTTGTATTTGATTCACAGAGCATAGAGTGACAGTGAATATGTCAGATGGTGTTAAATATTTTTTGCAGACAACTGAATGGATTTTGGCACAGCTAACTCAGTTTCAGACACTGCAAAATAAGTCCTGCTTTTATTCTTCCTGCTGTGTGGAGAGTTAGGGACATGCGTGCGGAAGATATCGGGCTGTAATGGTCAGCCAGAACCCCCTCCCACCTCGCAGTCTGACCCTTGCTCCCTGTCCGGCCGCACCCAACCGGACGTGAGCTGAAGGAAGTGACACTGACTGCCCAAGCCATAAAAACCCCTGTGACCTTTCAATAAACGCCATGTGACCATCCACCACATTGGTGTCTGTGTGTCTATGGACCGAGTGGCCCGGGAGTGAGGCTGGGCTGCCGTACCGGGCTTGAACCAGGTCGCCGCAACACTGCTGTGTACTACAATGCTTCCCAAATATTTTCATAACTTAAGACCTCAAGGTGTTCCACCTCCAACAGTGCCTGGTTTCTTCTCCTTAACTACAAAAAACAAAATATTATGTAATTCAACTTCATAAAAATCAGAAACTCTACACATTAAGCATGCAGCTTTCATTTTTTAATTGAAATAATTAAACAACCTCTATTAAGACTGTTAGGGAATTCAAATAATGATGAACTGTACAAAGATTGCTTGTAAAGTCTCTCCATTCTTTACAACTTCAAGGAGAAAACACTGCATTTTTAACCATTTTTTTCTCTAAAATGCCATCAATTCATTAAGCAACAGGAATATTTATTTCAAGAGAGAGAGTTTGCATGTTAAATGTCTATAATAAGCATTGTGTTGGGTACCTGTATCAGCACTAGCCAATATTTTTTTTTATGAGACCAGCGCATCAGATGGATCAGTCTCATTAGCTGATGCTATGATAACAAAATATCCTGAATCTACATCTGAATGTACATTACTCCTTTCTTACTACTTGAAAGGCAAAACCTTGAATCAGATTTTTTTGAGCAAATGTTATGTACATTATTTCCCAAATTTTATATCTTGGATACATTCAGGAGGAACTTGCTAAGAAGGGTTTTTATCCAAACTATGTCTTCAACAGAGTGCAGTGTTCAAGGAAAACTCAGTGGTGAAGGGAAAAAATAAACAAAAACATAGCAGTGGGAAATGTCCTTTGTCCTCTGTTTGCAGAGTACCTTACACAAATGTGGTCCAACAGACCAGTCTTGTAGGTCCTACAGCACCAATAACAAAACCAGAAAGAAACCTTTTCTACCTAAAACCAGAGGGAGCCAGTGAAAGTCCTTACTCTTAAGAGTCACGAGTAATGCCGAGGGAAGGATGTACCATGTGGGAAGCACGGGGAAGAAGCAGGGAAGGGTCATGATTACGAGATATGAAGCAATGCTGAAAATCTGTCCCCAGGTTCTGCTGGCAGAAATGAAGTCACCCTCCTTCGGTTTGCCAGAATAAGGAGAATGAAAGGGAGGGCTGATAAATTATAAGCTGGCAAGAAATAATTTTTTAAATGACTGAATTAATTTTAAGCAGATTCGTATGAAAATAGGGTGGCACTCAATCTCCCAAATGGAGAAAAGTGTTGTTTCAGGTTCTCCAAACCTCAATCTGGTTTTGTGGGAGGAGGTTTCATTCAATGCTTTCCATTACTCCTCACTTGTCTATCTCCCTTAAACATGAAACTTGTCCATGAAGGTCAAAATTTGTCACACTTTTGACAAAACACTTTAATATGTCTGAGAGCAGCTGTCAGCTGATAGCAAAATCCAAAATCTTCTGCCAGCAGCAGGTACAAGTGGGATTTCCAGCGGACAAGCAGCCTATTCCCCTTCTTCCTCCCTCCTGCCTACCCTCAGAGCCAAAGCTATACTCCCCCCTCCATCTTTTGTTTATCCTGTCCAGTTGCTAAATCTCAAACTGAAGTGACTTTCCTCTGAAGCAGCAGTTCCAATACTGCAATTATTCCACAGAAACTCTCTTTTAAGCTGCAGGGATAATGAACGGTGCCGATTTTTTCTGCTGTTGAAATATGATTTGCCTACTGACCACAGGTATTGCAGCCATGGATTGTTTCAAGAGAAATATCTCTATGCAGTGTTTGTAAATGACAAAAAAAAAGAAAGATAAGGAGAAAAGCTGACTTTCCACAAAAAATCCTAGCTACTAAATAAAATTATTAGTTAGTCATACATGTGTTGTGATCCTCTGAAGAGATCATGAGTGTAAGAGAAGGATCCGGGGGCCAGAATCTATGTCCTGAAATGCAGCTACTGGGAGAAAAAAACCAAATACAGATTAAAAATAAAATTAAAAAATACTTCAATTGGCACATGAGAATTTGTGATAAGAATCACTGAGTAAGGTAAGGAACAAAGGAAGAAATAGAATGACACACCACTGTAGTTCCAAAATTTGCAATGCAGAAAAGAAAAACAAAAGGATTTGGAAGAAACTGAGAAAGAGTAGCCACAAATGAGGTAAATAAGTGGAAAAATTTAAAATAATAAAGTCACCATAAATAACGTACTAGAAAAAGGTGAGGACAAGAAATGTTCCACCTCAGCACAATGCCTGTCCTGGCTTTGACCTGTACCAGACACTCTGGTCATAAAAGACCAACTCTCCTGACAACTTCAGAAGACAGTTTGAATATACTGACATCAGGGAGAAAATAAGCAAATAAAATCCAGAAGAATGTGTATCTCTGACTGCACTGGAAAATAAGGTAGGTCAGGAGACAGAGAGAAGGGGACAAGATTGGCACACCACGAGCATACCGGCTTCAAATTGGCCAAGAACAAGGTAATGCAATGACTTAAAATAAATGCCCTTTTAGGCCTTTGCTTTGGCTACTACTTCTGGAAAAAAAAAAATCATGCTTGAGAGAATCATGACCTGGACAAATTTCAGGAAAGGCTGCTTGGTGAGAAATAGTTAATTCTTACTAAGAATCTCTTCAAAATACGTTTATTTCAGTTTTTGTTTGGGTTTTTTTGCAACAGACAATTCAAATGAATTCCAAAGAATTTCACCAATTTGTCCATAAGCATAATAATTTAACATCTTCATGACCAAATTCAGCATTTTACACCATAATTCTTTCCTGTCTCCTCTATAATCTGACATACGATCCCTCCAGATTATGTTGACTGGAAAACACATACTTACAGGATGATACAGGCTGTGAAACTGAGTCCTTATGATGTTTGGAGCATGTGTTGGCCTGGGAATGAGGGACCAACCTCAATCCCAAATTCAAGTCCCTGAACTGCACTACCAGTAGACCACTGGGTCAGCTCTAATAGCCTCTTAGCCTCAATTACCTAATTAGCCTTTTCTTCAGTCTCCTCTTCTCCCTTTCCCATCTGTTCATCTATTCCCACCACTCCCTGTTCTTCTGCAAGAATAATTTTTTAAATCTATGTTAACTTCATTTAGGTTAGTCTCAGGTGACTTCTCTATGCAAGAATAATTTATAAGTCTCATAAGAGCCCCAACTTGAGGAAGCATTTCAGTAACATATGAATTCTGAAATCCATGTTTAAAATGTTGATGATTTCACAGTCTAAATACAAAGTTGAGAGTTTTAATTTATGTCATTTAGATGTGAATTTTAACTAACTAGCAAAGAAAGGAGAACAGATAGGAAAGAGGTTTTTGCCAGTTGTAGCTTGGTCGACACTGAACTGTCCTTAGCAAGATCTGAAACCCTCTGGAAGCCTTTGCCTTCCCAAAGCATATTATTCCTGATAAAGATCAGTGCCTCTCTGATAGTAGATGATGTATGAGTAGGATAAAGACAAAAGAAAACAAGAAATTGTCATCCTGGATCAGACTTTGTTAGCTGGGGAAACTTGCCCATAATATTAGGCTTTATCCTCTCTGTCTACACACAATGAAGACCAAGTTCAGTAATTCATTTTTAATGCCCCATTTCTTACGCCTTCTAGCACCTTGTTCACTTTTTCTACCATAACAGCGTCTCAAATGACTTCTGCTGTGGAACTGCCAACAGCAATGTTCAGGGTTTTTCCCTTTAGTCAGAGAATAACATTTTTGTGTGGTTTCCTCCACGTACTAACTTCTCATTTATCAGGAATGAACGTTCTTGTTAGATCACCCAGAAGTTTGCAACAGTGTGCTACAGGCTTAAATTACTTAAGTAATTACACGTCATTTGTAAATGTTACCACCTAATCCTTCACCTCTCTCTCCCGAGATCATTAATAAAGATATTTAGCATGTGACCTGATAGGTAACTTTAAGAAACACAGCTGCTGGCCTTTTACTGGGATGAAAACTGACCACTTAGCCCTCTGCCTTTTTGTTTCCTTGTCGGGTTTTGATCTATGAGGATACTTGCCCTGTCACCATATGTGACTACTTAGCCTTTCCAGCAGTGTCTTGTGACAGACTTTGTCACATGCTTTTAAAAAGTCAAAATACATTATGTCAGGCAGCTCATCTCATAAGCCTGTAAGCTGAAACCCAAAGGTGAGGAAACATTCCCAGAATTCCCAAGGGGAAAGTGCACCTTGCCATCCAATGCAATCGAAGGGAGATAAACTGGAAAGGTTGGTGAGAAAGACAGAAACACTTTTCTTTGGCACATATTGCAATTGCACATTTAAGTAAAATTATTTTTTTTTCTGCTACAAAGGGAGTTACTTCATAACAAGGAGGAAACGTGGGAAAGACCACGTCAACTGACTGTCCAAGTGAGTCAATCCAGGAGGAGTATATAGCAACAAAATACAAAGGTTATACCCTAAAAAATAAAAAAAGTTTACAAAAGGAGACTTGAGTTCAAGCCTTTTGCAAGACGAGTGAGTACCAGAAGCTGTTTAAGAGAGCAGGTGCCTGGTTCTCAGCACTGTGCTTACTTTTCCAAGGGTTGAAACAACAAAACCAGTCAGCAGAGGGGAGGGAGCTGATGGAAGCAATGGGTGAGAGCACCATGGACTGTAGAGCACCCAGAGCTGTGGCCAGCAGAAGCACTGTGTGGCCAGCAAGGAAATGTTTGCCTGGGGGAGTGAAGAGCAGCTAACAAAACAACCCAGTGGCCTCACTAGATGAAAATACTATTGGTACAGTTATACCTCAGGAGTTGGTTATTGCTAGTCTGAACATCCAACCTGTCAGAGTTCTCTTTGAGCCTTTTTAGGAAAACATTGTTTATTTTACCATTTATTCCTTTTTTTTTTTTTTGAGTGGAGGAAATTCTGAGCACCAGTGAGTTCAGGACTGGTTTCTGGGAAAGGGATGATGTCAGTGTGTCAGCAAGTGACCCCCTTAAATTCAGACCTGGCCTTTGTTGCTGTCAATCAAGTCTAGGGGAAAAGGGTTATCTAACTCTTTTTATTCCTCTCTCTTTCCTGTGTGGCTGTGACTTGGTACTGACAGGCAGGATGCTGGGCTAGAGGGAATTTCGGTCTGATCCAGGATGATCATTCTAATTCCTTTATATGGGCACATTCACAGACTTCTGAGCAATGTAGTGAGACATGGTTTTCCTTTGCTAAACCTGTTCTCATTAAACTCTCTCACATCATGATCTTCCAGGTGTTTTATTATTCCCTTTTAAATTCCTGTTTTGACCATTTGCAGTGTGCAGATGTAATGCTTACTGGTCTAAATATAGGATAAACCCCAGATACTTGCCAACCCTCTGGAACAGAGCTTGGTTTTAATGAGAGTGCATATCTTTGTTACCAGTTCAGCTAATTCATTCCTAATCTTCCTCAGAATTCTTTTATACATAAATCATGTGGGACTGATGATTTACTACTTTTTAATTAATCAATTTGCTCCATCTTCTCAATCTCTGATAGTGCCTCATCTTTATTCCAGAAAAGAGCAAGTCTAAGATCAGTACCTCCTTGTTTGCTATAAAGACTGATTTATGCTGTAGAACCACCTGATTTCTTTGCGTGAAAACATATAATTTTAAAACATGTACAAGATGTGACAACGTGAAAGCAAAATAATTTAAATTCAGCATTGCAAAGTTTTTATTTCTTCCCCAGGCTACACATCTTGCACGTACACAAATTTTATTCTCCATGCTCCTCTGTGAGCTCCTTCAAATTCCCTCCTTTCACCTCCTTCTGTTGAAAAACTACTGTGTAACATCCTCCTATTCTTGAGAGTGTTGCAGAGTACGCATCTCCGAGGGTGCTTGCATTTCTCTGCTACAAGGAGAGGCTGTAGCATTTATCCCCTGTGCCAGCATGTGGCCTGTTAGCAATGGCAAAGCCGCATTTCCAGGGCTAAATGTGCGTTGTGCTGGGCAGCCCTGCCTTCTGTGCCCTTTAGTTATCCCTTTTGGAGACAGCACTCAGAGCCGTCGCATTAAACACTCAGCAGAGAAAAAAAAAAAAGAAGCCTGGAAGGAAAATCCTCCATTTTCCCAGCCAGAAGGGAACAACAAACATGGCAAGCCCTTTTCTTGAAAGATGAAAATGAATGAAACAGGACTTCAAAACTCTGGCTCACAGACCAAGAGCTACTGCTTTGCAATCACCCTGGGCCACCCAGCTCCGACACACACTGACCTCGAGCCCTCTTCCCACTGAGCCCAGGTCTAAGAAAAAACACCACCTAGATGGCCACCTAGGGAAAAATATTCTAAGATTTTCTTGCTACTTAAATTCTTTTCCATCTTATTCACATTGGTCTTTTTGCCAGCTAATGCTGGTTCAGAAATAACCTACACAGGCTTTCTTCTCCAGGTAACAGAGATGAACCCAATGCAAAGGTGCTGGCCTCAGTCTACAGGGGAAATAAAAGACAATTCCCTCCTTCTCTCTTTTCAAACATTCCTAGCTGCTGACCCCCAGAGCAGTATTGATCTAAGAGGAGACTAAGCATCCTGCCCTCTCGGTCACTCCTTATTTACAGTACACATGGAAACATGCAAGCAGAGCTGAGAGCAGGGGGACCAGGCAGTCAGAAACCATTGTACACACATGGGATTTCTCATCCCAAACACAAAGTTAAAAAAATGAGATGCTGCAAGGGTTGGAGCTGTTGAAGACAGGAGAAATTGAAAAATGGTGTGTTGCACTAATCTTGTTTTTCCAAACTATATGCGTGATATCACCCAGACCACTCCAATTTTTCACAATAATAGTTACTGCATCATTTTTCTTGATAGCCCTTTAAAAAATATTCATTTTAGGAAAACTGTGTGGTTTGTTGTTTTGCTTTTTTTTCCTCTACCTGAACAGTCAGTGTCACAAAACGGAGCAACTGCAATCCTTATGCATAATTTAAAAGTACTGTCCCATTTCACCGTGCTGAGTTTGTTTAGACTACAAGAGCATTACCTCCTTTACCCTCTTCTGCAACATAACTAGACATGATGGCAAGGGGAAGGGAAACGTAGGATACATTTTGTTAAATTACACAAAGTTTTATTTAGCCTTGAAAGACTCTTCACATTCTCCTGCTGCTGAAGGTAATGACAAAGTTCCAGACACCTTCCTTCCTCTTTAGACTGTTACAAAACAGGGTGAGAGAAAGTAGACACTGCTCCCAGGTCAGCACGGAGGCAGATACGCTGTGAGAGGATGGTATAGGCTAGCAACAAGGCAGCTGCCTACAAGCCAGTGATCACCAACGCAATGCAGAACTTAATATCTGGTCAACAAAAACATCTTTTCTGTGCTCTCAGGAAATGCAATCAAACTAGAGGAGACCCTCCTCGCTCTTCACCCCTCAAAGATTCTCTGAGCTAAATCTTCAGGAAGCTCTGGGAAGAGGTATGGAGGTTTATAACGGGCAGTTTGAGTTCCAAGCGACAGATATGTAAAAACTATGCCTCCGGTGATTTCTAGGCACACACAGTAAGGCTCCAGAGAGGTTACTCTTAAAATCATTGTTCAAATGTTTGCACTTCCAGAGCCTAATCAATGAGAGAATCTAAGCAGATGCTGCACTAGTTGCTAGCCCAGGCCCATCACCACATATTCCTGGTACTGTGAAATACAGTGGTGCATAATGTGGTGCTCTTAGATTTCAGATGAGGAAAAAGTGGGCAGAGAAAGCCCTAAAACAAAGTCTTTGGTCACAGACTCCAGTGATAAGATTAAAAAAAGGAAAACAGAAAAGAACTAATGATGGGGTAGCCTTCCATGTTTCTCGGTATTTCCTGAACTGATCAGCACCAACAAATGTAAAATACAATTTAAATATCAAATCATACGTGGAAGGGCGTGACAACTTCATACAATCAATTCCATCAGCTTTGTGTTTCTGTTTTGCAAATGAAATGTTAGTAAGTAGCAGTAACGCTCCTCAGTTTGTTTCAGGTTTTTACCCTGCTGTTACTTTCACCACGTTAGACCACTCTGCGTACAAAACACTAACGCCTACAGAAAAGCCAGCAGGACTATCACTGCATTTTATTTATATTTGATGTAAGGTTTCCTGGGGATTATTTTACATTTGTCCCAGGAATTCATCTGTTTCACATGTCTAAAGGTTTGGTCCAAATACTAACTTCCATTTTAGACAAGTAAGGCCTTCTAGGACTGGCACTTCTGTTAAAAACAGCAGTCTTTACTGCAGTAAGGCTGAGGTGTTGAGACAAAGCATCTAAAAATCTTCCAAATAGTGTCAAGAAGCAGTAATGTTTATTCTTAACTAAGAGGAAATACAAGAAAGCAACATATGGGATACAAAAACTTTTATAAACAAATCATCTTCAAAATGCTCCATGTATTATGTATTTCCAGGGGAATGACAGGACATTTGTCAATATACTTGTAGGAAATATTTGTAAGAGTACTTGACAAATAGTATATACAGCTATCAAGTTAAACGCACAAATGGTGAAAATTTAGCTTGTAATAACTTTAAATATTTAAAGCCTTTCAAGAAGGAGTAACTATTTCTTATCTGTTGCTTTTTTGATACATGGCAATGTCATGTATCAAACATTGTCCCTCTGGTCTTTAAATGGGACCAGAAGGCACAGAGGTGTTGTATATCCAAATACAGGTGTGTGTTAACTATTATGGCCAGCATCTTAGGAAATTTAGCCATGTGATACTGAAGATAAAATGTAAGGTATTTCCAGTGAAATAGTGGGGAAAATTCAATACACATACATATGCAATTAATTTTAAAAAATACATCAAGCTTAGCAGATTTATTTGAAATCTTTGTAGAAGACTTTGCATCAGTCTCATTTTCCCACAGTTGTACATTAGCTTAGCTTTAAGCAGATGCACAGTCCTGCTGAACATGAACCACAGTTTTAAGTAGGATTCATAAATTAGGGTTTAGTATTAACTGGAAGGAAGGTAGATGCCATTTCCTATTCCATTAATGACTATAAAAATTCAAGCATGGGGAAAATATATGCTGAAAGGTCTTAAAAGTTAACAGCTGCCTTTAAAAAAGGAAGCCCACATACTACATTAAAACATGAAAATAGAAGAACAAAAATTATTTCTGTGTAGTTTCATACACTGTTTGTATAGATAAAAACATAGATATGTATTAGTTTAGGTCCCACAGCACTAAAAATGAAAATATAAAACCTCCAAAAGTTCTTTAGCTTTGTTTACCTGGATTAGAACTGGGAGAAAAAAAAAAAATATTGTGACTTATAGCGTTTTCAACTGGATGTGGTCATGCTAATATTCCTTTATGAATCTCTGTCTCAGAATCATTAAACTTGATGTCCATTAACCGTGAGGGCCTGGCTGGTTAAACCACTTACACCAGATACAATCCGTGTTCCCCACGCAGCAATGCTAACGCAGATAATGTGGGTCTGCAGTGTTCCTGCTGCACAGATCACTGGAGTCTCCCATCAGGACATGCTTGGTTTGTGTTTGTCCCATGCTGCTGCAGGATATGGACACATCATATTCTCAGGGGAGCGGGGTAAGAGGCCAAGCCACTGTCATAACTCAGGCAAACCAAATCTGAACCCAACTTTCGATGAGATCAGCCTGCACAGTTTCTGCTCTCAGCCAGTTTGTAGCACTCGATTGTTAGAATGCAGCGTGGCTTTAAGTGACAGCACACAGCTATTGCAGACAGACAGCACAAAAACTGTCTATCACTGTTATTGTTTTAAAATTGCTACTATTAAATTCAAAACAGACAATATAAATGGAAACATTTAAAAAAAAATAAAGTATTGTTTTAAATTGAAATTGTGAACATCAGAAAGGAAATTAAATGACCTCAGGAATAAATAGGAACAGCACACACCAACCATAACCCAGTGCTGTTGTTTCACAACTGCCTGTTCAGTACTGAAGCCTCTGATCTGCCAAATAAACACACTGTAACTCATCATTTATCCCCCAAAACCCCCTGATCACCCAAGAGCTGTTACAGTCACAGAGTGTCCCAGGATTTGCACAGTCAGGAAAAGCTCTTCAAAACTGTGTAGGAGAAATGCTGCTAATCCAGAAATGAAGACCTAAGGAAAGACTTGTAAATGCAACATTTCATACCTCCTGAATGATGACACAAGGTCTCTCTGACAGTTGCCTGAGAGAGAGCTAATGGAGCTGGCAAATTCAAGAGAGATAAGAAAGGCAGAATAGCACTGCCTATTAGAACAACAGATTGAACTGGGAAAAGCAAAAAGGTCCAGCAGAAGAGCTCCTGGGCCTTAAAGCTTTCTGCTTTTCTCAACTGAGCTAGTTCATTTCATAAAATATTTTACCTTTAGCTCATATCCACTTCATGACTGAGCATACTTGTTACAGGTTAGTTGTGCCTTTGATTCCTTTTCGGTCTCTCCCAAGCAAACACTCTAAGTGACTCATCTTACATCTCCACTTTTCTCGGAATCGTGTCTCATGATTTCCTCCCACCTCCTTCCACCACCGTAACACATTTTATCAGCAAAAAAATGCAAAAACCCACCACAGACTTCCTTTGGGAAGCCGTGGCCATAGGAGAAGTGCAGTGTTTTAGAACAGTATCTGAAAATCAGGGTTGTTATCTTTTTGTCAGTCGAACCTGATAATCAGAGTAAAGACCTTGTGTGCAACATAAAACCTGGACTGTCCCTTAAATTGTTAGGCCACATTCCATCTAACCAGGAAAACATTAACATTTGATTTATAACTGACACCTGCACTGACAGATGAGTGACTGGCATACATGACTTCAGCACTCGCAGGCATTACTATGTAATACATTAAAGCAATCTAAACAAACAAAATTTTATATTACAGTAATTAAATTTAAGTCCTTTCTTCTATTTTCCACTGAGTCTGGCAGCCTTGTACCCTGCAAAATCTCATACATTAGCATTAAAACATTTTATTCCATCTCAGAGAATGATCCTGTCTCTGTCAATACCTCACTGTATCTCACCAGCCTTTTAAGACCAGTTTCAGGCATGTAAAGAATAATGAAAAGTTCAGAAATTTATTTTGATTTCCTGCAATATGCTACCCAACAGTTTTCTGTTGTGTTATATGACCTTTCTGCCTAGCTAGTGTTTTGCTATTGATTTTAATTACTCAGTTTAATTTACTGCATGCCAACACAAAGCTGTTTACTCCTACTTGCCAAAATGTTGTCGTAGTCTCCCAGAGGAGGGCAAAATGAGAAAACTGTATATGTTTTACAGTTACATGCTATTCATTATAAAGAATTTAATAGATTCCCTTCACATAAATGTCACCGCGCTCACATGTAGCCACTAAACACACCAAAACATCAGACAGGAAGGAAAATTCTGTGCCATTCAGAGAATAGGTAGAATGTAAAAGCCTTAATTTATGAAAGGCTTTGACTTGAAGCAGTTTAGATTTTCTGCTTTGCCATTCTCCTCAGAACAAGTGAGGGAGTTAGGACCATATGTTCCCCTTCTGCATAAAAAAATCATGGACAGAAATGAATGAGTCCTAGAACCTCACAGTGATTATAAATGCAGGTAAATGCTACCTTGCCCCACAATCCAACTGCAGGCTGAGAAAGAGGGAATGCTAATTTCTGACCACTCTTCTCTGTTTCTCTTCTGGACACACATCACAGAAATGATGAGAACAAACCACTTTGTGAGAGGATCCTACAAGTATTAGCAGAATGTTCTTCCAAGAGAAATTATGTAGACATAATAGAATTTGGCAACACTGGAAGATGAAGGAAGATCATTTCTGAGGTAAAAGCCAAACCTTTTTACTGAGCAGTGCTTATCAGTCCAGTTCCTCTGTGAGGAGACAGATAGGAAGGGATAGTAGGGCTGGAGAAACTCTGGACAAGAATCACTATCTCTTACTGCACCTTGGAAAACCTATAGGTGAATAAAACCTTATATTTATTTGGAGAGAAAACATTAAAAAAAAAAAAGGCAATTTCAAAACCCTTATACCAGCTCGACATTTCTGCTAGACATGAAAATTCACAAAGAGGTAATTTAGTTCCCATATGATTATTTTGAAACCTACTTTTGTTTTCTTTCTTTCTTTCTCTGATCCATGGTCATGGAATCCTATTGTACTGGGATTCTAGAGACCCCAAAAAAATGCCCAAACTTGCTCCAGTGATGAATGAAAACAGCTTTTGGTGCATTTGATCATCTTTGAAAGTGTGCATTATACTGACTAAGATTCATGTTTTTTAAACACCAGGTCATCTACCAGCTCTTTCATTTCAATTGTGTTTAAAAATAGGATCATCTGATGATAGTACTGTGTTATAAAAGCTTCACCAACTTTGCTCAATTGTAGAGTGCTCTTGAGGAATGATAAGATCTTTGGACAAAGTTGAATATCAAGATGATACATGCTAAGAATATGAAAATTCTCTATTTGAGTATCTTGTTTACAGAGTGAGAGTCAATCTCCTGCAGAACCTTTGAAAATTGTATTTTAAATTAGGGGGGAAAATGATCGAAAATACTAAACCCATTAATTTTTCATACTGCTTTGTATTTGTTTATTGCGGTTTTATGTTTACCATAATATTCTTCCGAAATTAGAGATTTTTATCCTGAGACTCTCACCACTACAAAGCATTTGTAAAACTATAAAGTCAAGCTCTTAAAAAAACACTTGCTCAAAACCACAATGAGTCACAAAGAAAATATGCATAGCCTAAAATTTTCCTATGACCTTGATGTGAAACATAAACAGAACAAGTCTTCCCTAAAACCTAGGCCTATGTTTGCTCAGTGCAGAGACAGATTTACTTGAAGGCTTCCATAAGAGTTGAAATGAGGCAGGAAAACCTACCATTGCTTCATCTTCCACTGTACTTTGTACAGCTGAAAGAACACAGGGTCTTTGTAGGGGAGACTTTTCTTTAGAACACTGGCTGGTAGTTTAGAGCTAAATCTTCAACAGATTCTTAAGTCTAAATAAAGAGTATCTGCTGCCTGTCCAATAAATGCAGAGTCAGACCCCTCTGAATGTGAGGCAGCAGGAAATGCCCAGGACCTCGATAATTTCATCTGCACCATGATCACAGGATCTCAGGATAATTCAGGTTGGAAGGCACCTCAAGAGGTCACCAACTTCCTTCTCAAATCAGGGTCAGCTATGAGATCAGACCAGGTTTTTCAAGAGGTTTATCCAGTCAGGTCATGCAGACTCTGGTGACAGTGGCAGTGTCACTTGTAACACACTATATCAGCAGTTATCAGCAGTCAGGACACCTGCCCAGCTTGAAGGAGACCTGACATGACTCTCACCTCTGCCTAAGAGCTGTCCCCTCAGGGGAGGGACTAAGCACTCTGCTGCTGGCTTGGCTTGGACACAAAATGCCTCTGTTCTTTGTACACACTCCATCTTACATGAGGGGAATTTGGAGATTTGTTGGATAATGAAGGATTCAGCAGCCCAGCAATGATAAGAGAGCTCAGCTCTCTCTACCCACCTGTACTTGTTTTCTGCAGAACCTAGAAAGTTCTCTGTGACCTGATCACACCCATCAGATCAGGCACCACAACAGGTTGAAGAATTCCCAATTTACAAGTCTTGGCAGAAGCCAAAGATTAAGACTCGGCGACTCACAAATGTATGGATACATCCAGAGACAGATCTTTAAGCACCCAAGAAATTCACAAGTCAAAACATAAGAACTTAGAAACCAAAAATATTTGTGAACTTACAAAGCCAGACAGCAGCTCTGAAGGGACTTTAAAAACTTCACATCTATACTTGGGCTTCAGTAACTGGAATCAGGCTCGATTCTAACACAAGTCCTTGTGGAGATCCATCTTCTAGACCAGACAACTGGCAGAATATTACGATACCAAATGATAACTGTACCAAAACACAGCAGACTTTAAGAAAACTCATTAATAGAGCCACAGAGCTAAAATAAATATGAAGCAAAACCGAAGCAAAAAAATAATTCAATATTCAAAACCTTATTCCCAAATTCTCCAGGTGGCACTGTGTACAAAATTATACATCTAAACTCAACATCTAGTCTTCCAATATCTAGTATTAAAAATGCCAAATCTGAAATAATTTACCAGCAGGTGTAATGCTTGCTAACATTAGCAGCACTGCTCTAAATCAGTGGTAAATAGTAAATCACAGACACTACTCATGGCAGCAAGCATTATGCCCACAAGTAAGAGTTTATAGTCGCCAGCCCAACAAATGTCATACTATCATTTTTCTAAGTATATTAGTAATAAGATGCCAAACTATGCCGTGAAAAATTACGTAGATTCTGAAAACATATTTGGCTTTTCCTTTTTTCACACATGTGCTCTATACAGATCCAACAAGGAAATCAAAGTCTGTTACCCCAGTGCTGTAAGAAATAAATTGGATGTGCTGCCTAGTTTATTGTTCCATCCTGGAGATTTTTTTTTTGACTACTAGTAAGTGATTTTTAAGTAGCACACAGACATGTAGCCTACTCTTCTACATGCTTTCTAGGGCTTACAGTCCTTTGCCAAAAAGAAAACATCTCCACTCAAGGCTCTGCACCCAACAGGACAAGCAAAGTACGACTATTTCTCAATAGCCCACAAGTATTTGCAGGGGGACTCTTGCAAATCAGTGACTGCCCTTGTGGACACACCTGGCACCAGCTGATCCTACTGAAAAAGACAAGGCCCTTCCACAGCTGCAGTGGTGGAATGCACTTTAGAAGACCTGTTTTCAGCCCCGAGATCTACCCATGTGATGCTTTATGACATTTTAGAAGTAACTTCATTTAACAAAAAAACAAAAAAAACTCCATTATGACATTTGTACTACAAAAACAAACAAAAAAGAAGAACACAAAAAAGAATTTTTTTTTTTTTAAGATACCAGCCTTTTTCACAGGCTCTGTAATTTATTGTAAACTCTAGTGTGAATCTTTAGGACTTAAAGTCCTTGATCCTAGGAGACCAGTGAAAGTTGTCTTATACGTGTCTGACAATTCCTTACAGATCATGACTATGAAGGTTTTAATGGATCATGGACTGAATTATGAAATTCCAATGTGCTATTGCTTTTTTTCTTTACTCTAAAAACTAGGATTTTTCCCTTGAAAGATCATTAAAACTTTCCCCCATTATTTGTTATAATAAATCAGCCTTTACCCATAACCAGCTTGGAGACCTTTACAACTTTGGAGCCCAGAATTTCCATTTGAATGAGTCATGTTTTTTTCTCACAATAACCCCAATTCTCTCTCCTTGTTAATATGGTTGCCCCTGGTGCTGCATTAGCTAATCCCTTCAAGAAGCCAGCCAGCAGGACCAGGAATTGGAAGTTCAAAGGTCACCCCCAAACTGATATCTCCCCAGTGGCAACATGAGGTGAGCAATGATATAGAGAATTTATTTTTTTATTTTTTAATAGATCTAGCGTCCTTTGCTGCGGACAAAATTACTCCCTATGACCTTGTAGCATGTAAACATTTCCTATTTTATACTGTAACTAGAGTTCTTCTGCTAAAGGAACATGACTCTTAAGATTTATACTCTGGGTTATATTGCACTTGAAAATATTTTGGGCTACTCTGTTTATTTATTCCTCTTCTCCTTCTTACTCATAATACCCTAGATACCTAAAAATGGTATCACTTTGCTTATATGAAAGTGGGCTGTCTGCCAGTTTCTGGAATTTAGCTCTCTAGCTAGACCTAGTGTTCTTTAATATTCAGAAGATACAGATATATTATTTTAACCAGAATACATTTCACTATGTATAGATTCCTGGAGTGTCTCTATTAGAAGAGCAATTACACACAACACAGGGCTTAACTTAATTAAAAGAGTTATGCACTGCCCAAACAATATAGATTTGCTTTTACAAACCTTCAAAATCAAAACAAGCCAAAGGTATATAAAACTTACTGTGTCCACTAAAGATTGTCTGGCTTTCTCCCAAGAAATCAAAGACGCTTAAAAATACCAGATATCTTCTTTTAAATGCTCAATCACTCACAGGGAACTACAGAGCAAAATACTTCATCGGCACACAAAAAAAGCTCATGTTCAGAGGTTCTTGTTATGACTTATCTCTCTGGAGACTGTATAAGACATTGTCTTTTCCCACTACAAAACCTTTTTATATGTTCTGCTCAGTCTGATTTTGGAAAGAAAAAGGGACATTTTTGTCTCTAACAGTCCGATTCAGAAGAAGGCATTTATCTAAAAGGGAAGATGCAAACTGGGCATATACAGATGCATGTTGTAATTTGCTGTATGCTGTGACATCACCTAAAATACACCTAGAAAGTGACTACTCTGTTTTCTGCTTTTGCTCTATTGTCTCTGAAATAAATATTCTTACCATTACACGTGTACATACTTCTGCTAGAAGTTTTGCAAAGATGGTCCTGCAAGGTTATACTTTGACATTTGTACTACAAAGTCCAGTTAACTTGGGAAAAAAATGAGTAAATAACAGGGGTTTAACTTTAAAAAGATATACCTATGTAAGAAAAATTTTAACAGATGTTCTTCACAGGGTTATTTTTCCATTCATAATTCCACTTCTTAGAATGCAACAGCTACCTTGCTGATACAAAATAACCTTGTATTATACTATTTCTGCAAAGAACTAAAAAGGGAAATGTAAGTTATAATATATTTCAGAGGTGAAGGAATACTTATGTTACTGTTTCCGTCGCAATATCATAGCTTTGCTAATGGCAGCCTGCTGCGCAGTTAAAAAAAAAGGGAAAAAAAGGAAGAAAGGAAAAAAGGGAAGAAAGAGAACCTGGTTAATTAGAGTACAGTTGCTGCTTTATTGCAGCATTACTGCTAAGTGCACTGAGATGCCTTCCCATAGGCAGGTGCCGGTGGTTGTACAGCTCATTTAGCCTGGGTGAGTAATGTCAGATCAGGAGGAGAGAAAGGCTTGTGTCTTCAAACTTTCAATCTGCCTCCATTATCTGTGATCAAGGTGGAACCACAGGGGAGTGGAATTACTGGCAGGTCTAGGACAAGTGAAGAGACAGTGAATCTATAAGACATATTAATCATCTTTCCCTTCTCTTGGCTGGCGCCAGCCTGTGCCTCCGACTCCCCGGCGCCAGGCAAATGGATTCTCTGTCCCCACAGGTACAAGCGAGTGCCTTTCAGGGGCAAGTCATCAGAATAATAATTACTGACACTGCTGAGATCAGCCCTAACCAGTCCAAAAGAGAAGAGAAAGTAGGAGAGAAACACATTTCCTGAACTTTCATACCGGTATTTACGGCATTAAGATATTTTTCAATTACATGAAGGACTTTCCAATGATATAATTCTGAATCTAGGTTCCTCAGTATTGTAGTAGCATCACCAAGATATTGTGAATATTTAAAATCTTTACAGTTTCTCTTTAAAACATAATTTAGATCTGTTGCTGAGGTGTGAGCACAGAAAAGTGGATATTGCATCAGCTATATTATGACAAGTGTTAAAACTCAGTTGATATTAAAAAGAACATGATCCTTACATGTGTTCCTTTGCTTAGCTCTGAAACAGAACACAACACAGGTTTGGTACAGCTACTCTTAATAATAAACATGAAATAAGCATTAATATAAGGGTCACTACAAATACTATGCAACAATAGCCACACACATACATATATAAATCTATAAACCCAGAAATATTTTAAAGGCATAAGCATAATTTAAAAACAGCTAATTTAACACAGTATGGCTATTTTGTATTTTATTATAGCATGCACCATTTTTAGTGCCTTTCCAAAGCCTTATTTATAAACACAAACAATAAAATACAGTGCATTATCAAACTTAAATAGAAGAATAAACCCCAGCAAAAATCTAGTTCTGTTTCAATTCAGTAATTGTACCAATATCTAAAGAGATCAGAATAAGAAATAAGGCAATTTGTTACATTTTACACTAAAGAGAAAATCTTACATTATAACATATTGTACAATACAGCACAGAATATGAAATTTTTTTTTGGTCGTGATTACAATCAGTTCAATATCTGACTGTCAATGATACCGAGCTCGATATAAGAGTATTACAGCAAAATGTCAAATTACTTGCCAGAATACCATGACAAAACTGGCTCATTAACATACGCTGCTTGATGAACCCTCCATGTAAATACAAATCGTAACTTCAAGAGTTTACATCATAAAGTATCTGACCTTGAGTTCAGCTTGGAGTTCGCCACACACCTGCAGCCATGTAAGCAACAATAATGCTAAAATTTGTGTTTGCCATTTTGTGTTAAGGACCAAAAAAAAGCAAAAGAAACAGATTCAAACAGTAACATGTGTTCATTTATTTTCAAATCAGCAATTTTGAAGTTTACTGACAGACAGCACAGGGCAAGGGAATGACTAGAAAATGCAAAATCAAATCAAATCCCTGCTTTCTTGGTGATCAGCTGCAGCAGCAGCTCCAAGTCAGCCAATCCACACTCACTATTGATTTTTCTGCTGGTCTTAAGTGACTTTGGACACTGATCAATGTTCTAAAAGAGAAATATTAAATCTCATAAAGAAAAATGCACATCTGACTAAAGAGCAGCAATGAAAGCAAAAGTTTGCCAGAAGATAAAAGGATGTGCATATTTAATGGTATTCAGGCTCTCAGAACACAGACAGCCACTCTAAGAGCAAAATTAAGCTATACCTTTTTTATTTTTTTGTGAGAATTGCAGAATCAAAATTTCTTTCACATGCTCTCAAAACTATTTAGAATTTTATCCGCCAATACAAACAATCCCTGTGCCTGCAGTGATTACTGCTGTTACAGATATATAGACCCCTAGCAGATATAAAATAGCAGTGGAAAGCTGTTGCTAGATTTTTGAAGTAAAAAGATGCTTTTAAAAAAACATAAAAAGTTCATAACTATTCTATTATTTCCTTATCCCACTGTTTACTGTAATTTGTCTCTTCTTTTTTTTTTTTTTTTGTTTTGTTAATAAAGACCACAAAATTTTCAGGAGATTTATTATTAATTTAATGAACTATAACTACTTTTTTTTTTTAACTCAGCTGTGTACAAAGGGGAACCTTGATGTAACAGAAAGCCCAGCTAGGATCCTGCAGATAGATACAGTGTATTCAGATATCAGCTGGCGTGACAGTGCCTAATCCTGAGTAACGTCACCAAGAGCCAAGGGAATGCTATTTCTCTCCGTTGTTCCAAACAACAGATGCTGTCAATTAACTTTAAGCAGCGTCCAAGAAAACCCTTTTGTTATATTTTGCAGTATTATGCAGAAAGTGTCACCTCTGGAAATGAGGGAACAAGCTGTTTTTCATTATCATTCAATTGTCCCAATCAATCTGACAATTACAAAGAGAAAAAGTCTTAATCACTAGACACATGCTAGTTGCTGCTGGTTTTACCAGCTGCAAAGGAAAAAAGGAAAGGAAAAGAACTACAACCCCCCCACAAACAACAGAAACAACAAAAAAAAACAAACAGAAAAATTCAAAAACAGTTTTCCTATTTAGAGATGTAACCCAAATCATACCTGCATTAGGGTGAAAGATAATTGAATACACGGTGTTATGATAGGTATGGGAATAGCCATTGCAACAAATTAGTAATTAAATCAGCTTATGCTGTTGATTTACTGTGGCTTTTATAGAAGTACCATTTGCTGTGTACAAAGAAACAGCCATCAGCATCTTATTCATTTGAATACAAGAAAAGTTGTTCATTAAAGTTGTGACTAGTGAATTTCCATATCATTAAAGTACTGTATACATAAGCAATAAAGGAGCTTTCTGGGAGCTGGTGAGACAATGAGTGTAAATACAGATGGCCAAATTCATTTATTTGGCTGGAAGGACTGAGGCCGCACAAAGGTGGCGCTGCCAGCGGGGACGTGGGCAGGGCTGGAACTACTGCTTTGGTGACTCAAGAGCCTCAAACAACAAATGCAGTAACCTCCACTGGATGGGAAAACACCTTTTATCTTCTGATCTGTGCTTGCCTGCACTGATGAGGATCACATGTCACATTTTTATGCAGAATATTCAAGCAATATCACACTATGTCTATGAGGAAGGAAACTCACACTCACAATTTCTGCTCTTTGAGGCCCAGCTGTTTGCTAAACTGACTCACCATGATACCTTCACCTGGCCTGCTCATCCCACCAGTGTTCATGAGAAAATGAAGGATAGCTTGGTGTCCCAGGGAGCATAAAGTCCCTACATATCCTGTATTTGAACAGTAAACAAGCAACAGATTTGGCCTGCCATTAGCAGTTTGAAGGATTTAATCTACCTGGAATTTCTATATCAATAAATACTACCCCATGGAAAAAATAATTGTACTTTTCAGTAGCATTAAAATGTTCTCTTTCCTACCATCACCCGGAATAGAGCAGCAGGCAGCAGCTTTTGGAACAGAACTGGCAAAAGGAGTCACTCAGTGACACATGCACTGGCTGGTGAGTGACATCCATTAGAATAGGTATTCCAGTAAATGCCAGATATGTGACACTGAAAGTATCTGTCTGATGCAAGTTCTTTCAGTACACGCCAGTTATGTTTTGTCATCTCTTCTCTAACAGCTCCACTGTCACTAAAAACACAACGAACATTCAGCATTCCCAACCACGCTGCTCTGGCCGTCAACATCTGGCCACTAAAGAAGTGCCACAGATGGAAATTATTCCAGAGCTATTGGCAACCTTGTTGAATCCTTCTGCCTGATGCCATTCTTCAAGGAAACAAGGGTGAAAAAAAAAAGCCTTGGTTTGCTGACATTCTCACTCAAGCTACACATGGGGTTTTTGCACATTTATCAAAAAGGGCCCACTCTCCTTCATCTGACTGTCTAGGATCTTTCAAAAAGTTGCATTACAGTGACATCCCAGGGCCCTGATGCAGTTCAGATTAAAGGTTTGAGTGTGCTTACACTCTGGAGGCCAAGATTGTCATGCTGGTACATATACCTGGATTTCAGATTTTGTCCTCAGGAAATCTGCTAGTCACAATAATTCCAAACCATACACATAAAGTTTTAAAGATCAGTGCACAAAAGAGATTCACAATAAGTATTAAAACAAAACACATATCTTACAGCAATCCATAAGAGTTAGATGAGAAGGAAATGTTATACCTGAGGCATGAAGAAGAAAGAACAGGTAAGCTTTTTTGATAAAAAAAGAGAACTCTCAGGTGCTGGATTTGGCAATCACACACAGTTCTGTACACTCTGACCAATAAATCCATGAAATTGCAGTCCTGGCCTATGAGGCAATGAACATCAAAGAGGGACAACTCAGAGAAAAACAAATCCTTTCAATTTCTAAGCTCTTTAGAAAGGAGGCTTGTGGACATCGTGGGCCCTGCAAACGCCACCTGCCCAGGGTGTAAGAAAAGTCTTTGACCCAGAACCCGTCTAAAACCATGAGATGACGAGGATACAAGAGGCAGCTGGGTCTGAGAGTTTTCTCAAGAGGTGGCAAATTTGTGACAGGTTGTAAAACTACTCATTCTTCTTGGCAGGCTTTTCAGATTTCTAAACTATTCAGGCTGATTCAGTTCAGGTTTTACTAAAGGCTCACCACATAAAGATGGAAAGAGGTTTTTGTCTTCGCTAGGCCCTTTCAATGGGAATTTTCTGACCTCACCCCTGATTAACCTGTAAAATTGATACAAGTCACTCAGAGGGGGAATCTCAGTTACTTTGGGATTGCTGATCCATTAAAGACACTTTTTTGCTGTAGAAAATCTTTCTTTTATAACATAAGGTTTCCTTTACTATCTACACTGATGGCATAGATCCCACACAGAACAGCATTACTCATGTAGGGAAATTCTAGCTCCTTCTATAAAGTATAGAAGATGGTACTTTAATTTTTATTTTTGAAAGACTAACATCCCTTTGAAAAATAATTTTTAAAGAGATAATGCATTTTTTGAGGTGTGTCTGTTTATTTGCATAAAAGAGAGGAAAATAAAGCTAATTAGTCTTTTAATAGCTCTTTTGTTTTGGAGGGGTTTTTTTGTCCAAAGCTGAGAGAGAAGAAGGTCGCTTGATCCATTTCCCTTTGCAGAGCTCAACTGCCCATGGCATAAAATTTAACACTTCTGTAAGATAAAATCAACATCAGAATAGAGTTGGCATATCCTTTTGCATTTTATCTTAATAGTGAGGAAAAAGGTAGTACTTTTCATTGCAATTATACTGATCTGCATATGTGTCTGTTCAGTCTTTCAAGATTACTCTTTTAAATAAACTCCTGAGTCTATGCTGCTTCCTTCTTGAATGTCATTCTTCATTCTACTGTGCAGAAGAATTTACAGAATAGAGAGAACAGGTGTGTTTATTAACAGTTATGAGGCAATCAACTAGAATCTTACAATTTTCATTTACAGTTGGACTGCAAGAGTGCATATGTAAAAGTGCAACTTCAGAATGACTGAAACTATTCAAAACACATTTTATCAAGAAGAAAAACAAAATTAAGACCAATTATCACAGGAGACATACTTTGTTTTGACTTACTCAGAATAAAATGTCCTAAAAAAAAACAAACTAGTTTTGAAATGTATCAAGATTTAATTTGCAAAAGATATAGGTATCTAAAAAGAAAACATAAGTGTTTTAAAAGTAAGCAACATGAATGAAATTATGCACAAAGCTCCAAACATAGCACTGGGCAACCCTAGAAGACACTAAAGACCAGTGGCCCTCTGAGAAGACCCAGCTTGGCACTGTCAGAGATCACAAATATTGCAAGTGAAACCCTCAGCACCTTCAAAGGAAGGTTCAAAAGGAGGAATGAAGCCAGTTCGGGATTATAAAGTGTGTAGAGGGGAAAAAGCAAACTTGGAAGGACAAGCATTCTTTTTGGTGTATTTAAATAGAATAAAAATTTGCTGCAAGGAGCACGGGCAGTGATGGAGGGGTAGCTCTGGGTTTCCACAGGAACTCACAGCCATCTCAGGAAGTCAGTGACAGCAGCCAAACCTCACCCCCGTGCCAGCCCTCACAGGCAGTGGGGTTAAACAAGGAGGAAGTTCTCCTCTGCTGCTTCGGGCTACGTGTCTGGAAACTGTCCCACTCAGAGCCAGAGGAGCAGGAAGTCATTCCTCGTCTCACACTGCTGCTTCTTGGCCTTCACCAAAATTTCCCTGCTGTCACTAAGGAAGAGAGGCTGCTAGAGTACCTCAGAAAGATATATAAAAAAATAACCTTCCAGAAGCCAATTAAAATGTAGGCCAAATGCTCAGAGAAAATTTCTGTAAACACAGGTGGAGTGTGCCAACTCTTTGGAAAGTGGGTGTTTTTAATAAATATGATGGAGAAGGGCTGCATGACAGACTGCTGAGGGGAGTGAGAAACCTGCAGCTGCTTTCTGGGGATGAGAGGGGAAGATTCAGCCAGGGTAGGATCTGAGTCAACAGGGTAGGCCTGGGTTTTGTTATCAGCAACTAGAGAAAACAAGAAGCATGATTAGGAATGATTAGAGAAGCCAGTTATCAGAATGCAGAAATAATTTAAAATAGTAATAAATGAAAAGAGTAAGAGGAAAAATGATACTTTGGACGGAATACCAGTGTGCACTTCAGGTAAACTGGGATTGTTTGCTTAACCCACCAGAGATGAAAGGGCAGATTGGAACACATTTAAAACACCCCACACATTATATAGTACATTTAAGTAGGGATGAATTTGGGAGAAGTTTCAGAACAATTCTTAATGGTATTTAGAAACCTACACAACATGCCCTGATCATACAAGGGTCAGGCAGGAAAGCACATTCCTCACTATTTTCAGCAATATATTTTTGATAATCTCCTCATCTTGGCCCATTCCAGGGGAAATCTTACACTCTGAATCCATTTACCACAATGGATGTACCTCTAGTAGAGACAAAATAAAAATGGGGAAGAAACAGAGCCCAGCTTTCCTGCAGCTAATGGCACTAATCAGCTATTGATGAGAATCTTCAATGATAGTAATAGACCAAGCATTAATGAGGAATGCTGACTCTTGATTTATCAGCAAGATACTCCTGTGACAGGGAAGAACTGTTGTTGGAGAAAATGCCTATTCAGTGGGAGAATAATAACAGCTAATAGCAGCATTGCACACAGGTTCAAGCCCTTCTATCCTGCCCATCCCTGGCAGACTGTGTGAGCTATTGTGGAGATGACCTTACTGGAAAGCATGCAAAATACAGGATGCATCTCTGCCTCGGGAAGCTAATTAAAAAGAAAAAGCAGGATAAAATACTTGAAAATATCTTTAGCTAATTCAGATCTCTGGCTGATAAAAAAGCAAGACAAATTGCAAAGATCTGATACAAGTTCTGTGGGGGTTTTTAACTATATGAAGTATTCTCTTTGCAAAATTGGATGGAGTATTTTTATTCTTAATAACTGAAAATGTAATGTACTGTATTTTATGCTATTATAGAATTGTGTAAAGGTTATTTGCTGCTAGTTCAATGCATATTTTCATATGCAAATGACACAAATTAAATTATCTCAAATAGTAGCAGAAATTCCAGCAGAATAGTATTTTAAATATAAATCATCATCCCCTCAAGTCATATTATAGATAGAAAATTGCTTCTGTATTTATATTTTTTCATTAAAAATAAAATGATTAATTTCACAAGTTAATTTACCTTTCCCATCACAACACCGAAATTGAAATTAAATATTCTAATGCTTAGAGATATTAGAGACTTGGTTATTGAAAGCAACTTATTGTTTTAGGAACATTTTCTTGATAAGTGCATGCTGCTGCTACACTACTACAATATTTGTAATGATTTTATTGAACAAACTGTGCATCATTGCTGGGGTTTTGTTAAGCTTTATAGAACTCGTATCTGCTCAAGAGCATACAAGAGATTTTATGCACATCTTTACACTGAGTGTTTTTCCAGTTTCGGATATTTGAAGAGAACTTTGCAACAACCTTGGTGGTGGATTTTAGGGAAAAGCCCGATGGCGGTGCAGTGACTGTCTCAGGATGGTCTCAGAATGGTTAATGGGAACAACCTGCTCCCCCCACACACCACGTGCAAACTCACTTTTATTTCCACACAGCTTTCTTTCTATTATAACCTGATCATAACCTTCAAAGATGAATCTTGGTGAACCATAGTAATGGGTTTATAAGAATAAGACATTAAAACATCTCCAGCATTTTCATAGCCTCATCTTTTCCCTCAAAAGAAGTCTTCCTTTCATTTAATAATAGGGCTTATTCTTTCTTCTATTAATAAAATGATAGCTTTGCTCTCTTTTAGATTTTTATATTGTGCCTAACTAAGGTCAAAGAAGGCTCAGGCTGGGCATCTCTTTGCAATAATTTCATGTTGGAGGAACAAGAAATATATGTAGCAGGGAAATTATCCCATCAGCTAGACAAGAACCTGTGTTTAGTCACTGAGCCACTTGAAGGTTAATCAGATCTCCAACCAATCCCATCAACACAGATGTGATGAATATTTGATTCAGACTAATTAGTACGCAAATCCAGGCATTCCGAAGGTATTTGGAATGGCTTAGACAGTGACCTGGAAAAAGAATAGAGATAGCAATACTCCCCATTATTATGCTCCAAAAATTACTACTGTCCCCCTGAGGTCACCTTCACAACCCCAGAAGACTCGCAGGTGTGAATAACAATAATCAGAAATAATGGTAGATGTCACTCCTCTTTCTTTTGTCATTGTGTTCCTGGAAATGGAGATTGTGGACCTCATGGTTGTGTTCAACCTAGAGGAGAATGTAGTTCTATGGGGTTAGGATACACTTATATCAAAGATGTAATATTTGTTACTTTATGCATTTCCAAAGGCCTGAAATAAGATGATAAAACTTAGTCTAGCCAACACTTTCAGAAATAACATCTTCACACCAATACTATTCCTGCTACAGAACAAAATACTACACAGTCTAAGGCAGAAAGCAAGTCCTCCCTCTAGCTGGATCTCTCCCCCTCTCCAAGGATTTCTTCCCTGGTACAGTTTTGTGTACTGCAGACACATATGGCACACAGTGCTTCAGAGCAAGATAAGCAATTACTGCATTATAAGCAAAAGAAATTGAAAATCTGTGATTTCTGTAACACTAGGATTGGTAAACTGTTATTATCAGTCTTGCCAAACATGCCGTTTTGCCCCCCACCAAAGTACTGCAAACCTTGATACACTGAGATTTGTAAACCAAATCCACCAAATCCTAAAGCTGGCCTGCAAGCAGTGACATTTCGAATTTATAAATGGATGAATACAAAAAGAGAAAAAATGCCCTGAATGGCCTTTCTTCTTCACAAGACAAAAGGCTTTACAAGGGGAGCACAAGGGGATCTCTTTGTTGGTCAGATCATTTTTCTTGTCAGGTTTTGACACTGTTTCGATTATACAGTCAGTAACTCTGTGAGAACATCATTATTAACTAAAAAGGTTAATATCCTGTCTTGTGTTTCTTTTCTTTTTTAGAAAGAAGTTGAAACAAAATTTCGGATTAAGATGAAAAAGAAAGCCCACACAAATTCTAAATTAGAAATGTCAAAAGTAAAAGAAGTGGTATCTTCTCTCCAAATATGATGATGTAGAAAAAGAAAATTTTATCTTGAGTGGATACCAAAGTGTGAGCATACCTTACATGTTTCCCAGTCAGCAAGTGTGCATATTTCTCATTTTGACTGAGGAAAAAAGATCCAATTTTTACTGAAGCAAAAAAGAACTGTGCTACAGAAGGAATTTCAAGAAGTTTAACTACCACTGACAGAAACAAGAATATAGAAATAAATGGGAAAAGCCATTCACTGAATAAAGGGTGCCATTACACAGGGTGCTAAACTTCCTCCCTTTAATGAGGCTTGACCATGTCCTAGCACTTTCCATGGTCACTTTGACTCAACACAGCTAACAAATTGCAGACTTGAACATGAATGATGGATTTCTGCACATTAATAAAAAAATGAATAATTGGAATACATTTTTTCCTTCTTCAGATCAGATTGCTGAGAGATCTATACAGGCTCACATGCACACAGAGCCACACAGTTTACAGGAAAATAGAAAAAGTGAACGTAAAAGTGTAATCTGTGACTTAAGTTGTCAGCCTACATGGTCAAATTGAGGTGTTCCAAGGACATCTTTACTCCATGGGTTTGTAGGACTGGACTCTAAACTAACCAGTCAAGTGATCTAAATGCTTAAAAAAAAAAGACTTAAAAATACCCCATAGCCCTTAAACCACCTCACTTGTCAGTTTATAACTTGATCTGTAAAACAGATGAAGAAATAGAGCAGAAAGGAAACAGGAAGATGGGGAATGACTAAAATTATACACAAACACAAACAGCTTTAGCCTACGGAAAAATCCAGTTTCAAACTATACCTGTGCCTATCCAGTAACTGACCACAAAAATTACATTTCCAGGCAAAAGTGTACAGCTTTTGGAATAACCTGCAGAAACTGTCTTATTATAAAGCCCTATTACCTTTATGCCAAAAGTATGCCTAGAAAAATGTTTCAATTTTTGATATTACTACATTAATGAATTTGAATTTTTAAAAAACCTGTAAAGCCCAGCATTCATGTCTAACAAATGTATAAAAAAGAAATTAAACACTGAGATAAATTATGAGAGAAATTTTATAGGTATCTGACAGTTTTACTCAGAAAAAAATTACTTATTGATAGATATTTCTTTATAAGATAATTAGATTTCTTTCATAGTGTAAAGAAATATAAAAGATATTTAGAAACTACACAGGCAAATCTTCTCTTTCATGTTTTCATTACACATGCTAGAAATATAACAAAAAGGCACATTTTTGAAACAAAAAAAAATTCTCTGAATGAGCCAATATTTCAAAATGATAATACATGACAAAATATATCAAAATAATTATAAAAGTGATTCAGAGAAAAGTGAGTGTACATATTTTAAGTTAAATAGCAAGCTGTTAGTCTAACCAAGAAAATCTCCTGCTTCTCATTCATTTTTCTTCACAGATTTTAAAGAAACACAGAATGGTTGAGGTTGGAAGGGACCTCTGGAGATTGTCCAAGCCCTGCCTCGGAGCAGGGCCAGCTATTGCAGGTTCTTCAGGAATGTTCTCAGTGAGGCCTAAATAACTCCATGAATGGACATTCTACGACATCTCTGGGCAACCTGTTTCACTGTTTGACCACCCTCACCATTAAAAAAGCATTTTCCTACATTTAAACAGAATTTCCTGCATTTCCATTTGTGTCCTTTGCCTCATCCTGTCACTGGGCACCAGTAGGAGTAGAGCTGGCTCAGCCTTGTCTGGTCTGGAATATCAGATATTTATAGACATCGGTAAGATTCCCTCTGAGCCTTCTCTCCTCTGTGCTAAAGAGCCCCATCTGTGTCAGCACCTCCCCGTGTGAGAGGTGCTCCAGCCCTTGAGCCACCTTTGTGAGAATGAGCTCTCCCTGTCTGTCCTGTACTGCAGAGCTCAGAACTGGGAACAGCATTCCAGATGTGTCCCACCACTGAGGATCCTCTCCCTCATCCTTCTAGTGATGCTTCCCTGCTTCCCCTTCTGGCTCCTAATGGGCTTTCTTAGATTAGAGAAAACACATTAAACTACTGGAAGCTGTTAATAAAAAAATCAAGATCAAAGGCAACAGCTAGAAAACATGAGATGAGGGTTCAGTACAAAAATATGGACCCACAGTTCTCAGATTCAATATAACAGCTTCTATACAAAGCAGAGTTGTTCTGAGAACAGTGTTGTAAGAAATCCACATGCTTTGCTTCTAAGAAAAAGGATGTTTTGACATTAGTTTTAGGTAGGTCAAGCTTTTACTTTCAGATTTTATTTGTAAAGCAAAAAACTGTTATCACAGAGAGGGAAAAGAAGGTATGCTAGCTAGCAACAGGGAGTTGATTAATGCACAGCTGAAGACCTAAAAATGCCATGAATTTCCTGGCAAAGTATGTTAACGAGCAACAGGGAGCTGATCCAGCTGAGGACAAAAAATTCCACGAATTTGTTGGCAAACCCATAGAAACTGCACATGTTAGTGCAGGACCCTAAATGCATAGTCCTGCAAGATGCTGGGTCTCACCCCAGCAATTAAATCCTTCACAAACTCAAGTCCTATTCCAGGCTCGTGACTGATCAGTTTAAGGACCCTATTTTTATTATCTTCAGCACATTGTTTACACTTCTCAGAATCAGTCTATTTCCTTTTAATTACAGTTTGGCAAATCATTGCTCCCAACTGTTTGTTCAAAGACACTTTGAAAAACAAGCCTTTAAGTTGCAGAAGAAAATTATTACAAGTGCACACAGTTACACTCCAAAGCCAAACAGCAGCATGGATTTCTCACTGAGGGACTAATCACACTTCTTTCTAGAATTTGGATGAACCCTCAAGATGTAACACCCTTGCAAATATTTAGTCTTCCAGAAGATTTATGCCCAAAGGCATGAATTACCGGGGGAAAAAAATACACCGAGTAGATGTGTTTGTGTAAAAACTGCTGCATTAGGACAGACCAAAGACTCATCCAAATTGATATCCAGTCACTAATAATGAACACAAATAGCTTCTGAGGATAAATATAACATCAGTACAGGTATCGTGAAAAGAGTTAAAGTGCAAAAAGATTCAAAATATGACCTTTTCATCTCATGCACAATCCATGGACAAATGTAGAGATATGCAAAAATCAGGAAGGAAAAAAACCAGATGATAATTACTAGCAAACAGTAGGATTTGCAGAGCATAGGTAATTTCAAAAAAATAAGATTTCGTAAAGATAACAGGGCAGCCACACAAAACAAAGTTATCCCATCTAAGAGATTGCTGAGGAAACAATAAGGCTACAGAGATCCTAACTGGGGTCCTGGAAATGTGCCTTATCACAGTACTGACACCTCCAAAACAATATTTCCCACTTCTCAGGAAGGCAAGAGGTGAGGGAGAGGATCACATGGAAGCAACTGTACTGTTCTCACTTCTGTAGCAAGCTGGGTACACCCTGGGGTGAGGATCTCTCCTTCACAGGGCAATGACAGGCACTCTATCAACACACCCTGCTTCAGGCTTCACAAAGTATTTGGCTTCCTCTCTCATAATATTTGGAATGAAAACAGCACTATCCAAATGTCATGAACCTCCATTTTCTTTAATTAAATTGACTACATTGATGGAGCCAGAAAGGTTTCTGAACATGAGGAATCACTCCATGAAATATTTCTAGTGTGGGCCCCTTGTAAATTTACCCTTCTTTGGCAGCTTTATGAATAAAAAAATAAAACTGGACTGAAAGAAAACATGGTGATATGCTGGGTACTATATGCAGAATACACTTTGAGAATAATGGCATGGAGAAATCACTGGAGTATTCGTATTTTAATATAAGAAGTGTCATTTTGGGTTAGGTCAGTGGTCCATCTAACTCAAAACTGTCTCTGCATTTGGCAAATACGAGTTGTGCAGGATAAAACCTAAGAGACAGCAAATCATTCAGCAACTATTTTACTTTAGAATAAGGAGGGTAGGATGAAATACTGTCGTAATTAGACATTCAACGGACAAACATGGAACAGTGAAACCAAACACAGATCACACACACACAATGAGTTCAGGTCTTCACCATCAGGCAGAATAAAGTTTTGACAGCAACACTTCAAGAAGAAGAAAACATTGAAATAATGGAAAAGTTTGGAAGAGAACCATAGTTCATCTGCAGCTCACTGAAAGGGCACGTCTGCAGTACAGTCACTGCTGATGCTGCAGAGTGTGGTTACACTCAGATGGGCAGCGCAGGCTGGGAGATGGCACAGTCATGCTCGGGCAGCTGTAACAGCCCAAAAAGCTGCCCAGGTTTGTGGGTGACATTTAGAAGGCAGAAACATTTGTAACCTCAGCTGAATAAGAGCTAGTGAAGGCCCGAGACTGAAAGCTGAAACTAAAGTAATTCAAACTAAGAGTAGGGTGTGCATTTTCAAACGTGAGGATTACTGATCACCAAAAAGAAAAAAAAAATTTAAAATAAATATTAAAAGATTCTGTTAATCGCCCTCTATTACCTGACAGCCATAAATCAAGACTAGAAGATTTTCTGAGATATACACTGTAACTCAGACCAACATTTTGAGCTCACAGCAGAATTTATGAGTATTCCTCTAAAATCTGTTGTCTGTGAGAGGCAGTACCAGATGACCATGGTGGTACATGATATTCTTAGCAGTCAGGAGAGTAGTGCTTTCTGCATTCTTATGAGTGCAGATATTGGTTTGTTCCCCTGGGTTTTTTCAGTGTTCCTAGAAGCAGCTATTCCAGCAAAGGAGAGGAAACAGGCCCTCGGACTCTTTCTAGTTCACAGCCAATGGAATCAGCAAGGTGATGAGTACAGGATGCTGTACTTTCACAAAAGATAAACTTAATCCATGCAACTCAGAATTTGTGGTAGGGGATAATTTGGGTAAAGAGAGAGGCCAAGCAGAGCTGACACACACGTACCAGCAGCAAAATGTTTACATCTGGGTTCTGTTTACTGGCCATATCTTTCACAGACCTCTTATCTTCTATTTACAACATAACTCCTTCAAAAATTATAAATTGTTTTAGCTGGAACTGTCAGCACTATGCTGACAATGCTTAGTTGTATTGATTTTATGATGGAATATTATTTGCTTTGCTGAAGGTTTTGCAGAGCTGTTTCTAATCTAGTGATAGATGTTGGCAAACTATCCTTAGGAATTTTAACATTCTGACAGTTCTTGCAGTCTGAATATAATTAACAAAAAAAAAGCTGTAGCAAACTGCTTAGTGGAACAAGACTATGGTTTGAGTCATTTCATTACAGTCTTTGACTAATAAATTGGAATCAATTTGTAAGGATAGAACAGAAGATTATTTTGGCATTTAAAGTATATTTAGAATGAGGGAAACATAAGATACCTCTTTTTGTTCCAACATTTAACCCATTGTCTCCAAGATACACATCTTATTATTTTGGGGATTAATCATTTTAGTTTCCCTATTTTGTTTTTCCTGTCTGTTCACCTGTATTTACCTTCTCCCATCTCTCTTCGGACTCATCATGAATCTGGCCAATAATTCTGTATGCAGTGAGTAAAACTGAGAATTACTAGAGAATGTTTTGCTTTGTGTGTAGCAAAAGAAAAACAGGAACAATAATAATAATAATAATAAAAATGAAGCAATATTTTAGTGCAGAGCTAAGCTGGTCTGATATGGTTTCTGATATGGTTTCCAGTACAGTTTCTCCAAGAGAAGCAAAAGAAATGAGCCCATTTGAGCAAATTAAAAGTTGGCTGGGAGGAGCACTAGGGAACACAGCACAAGAAACAAGAGCAGAGCTCTGAACAATGAAAGCAGGGAGGTGTTGGATTTTGTCGCACTAAGGCTTGCTTTTCAAACCATCTGCTCCTCAGGCGTGAAGGAGTTTAAAAAGTGACCTGGATACGTGACTGGACCATACAAAACACAATACTAGGCACATGCTTTTTAATTAAAATCAGTGATGAAACAGCAAAACATCTGCCGAAGAAAAGGTCTTTATTTGGCTTTATACATTTATAGCATGTTTTCAGTTAAAGGAAAATCTTAATAGTCCTACTTGTGATGCTGCAAGTATTTTCTAAATTAAAACAGGGATAACTGTGGTGTATTTTTATGTGGGAAAGAACCTTCCATATTGGCTTTATCTGAGAAGTCATGTCTCTTTTATCATCAAATGAGACCTAATGCTACATAAAGAAAATACAATATGGATGTTCTTTCATATTAGATTTTAACCATGATTAAAATAGGGTTCTATAAAGCCAGAGCTGCTGAAGTCCCTGGGATTTGCAATTATACTTGGCAGCAAACAAATGGGAACTATAGGGGAGAAGTGTATGCTATGGCATATAAACAAAAGGCAGGAAGATAACTACGAAACATTTTATCAGTGTTCAACAAGAAAGAACATTTATATCCTGAGCTGAGAGCTGAGTCCATCCTTCATGGCTTAAACAGAAAAAAATGGTTTTTTGGACCCGTGCAGACAGACTGAAAATGACTGTGGAAGCATTAGATTCTTAAAATTCCAAGCTAAGAAAATTTCTATGGTATCTGATTGGTTTTATCTTAATTTAATAGCACATAACTATTCAAGATAAGAATTTCCCAACTTTTCAACTGATCAGAGGCAAATCTGTCAGCCGAAACAGCTAAACGAGGTATTATTATTTTAAAACGTTTCAGAAATTCTGTAGTTGTTAAATGCCACCCTGCTTCAGCTTCATTTCCATACAAGGGCACAAAGCTAGCTGCCAATAAATATAAATTATCTGGGAAGCAATCAGAAAACCTCACAAACATTAAATAAAATGCCATAAGGTACTGTACCAGGAGAACCATACCATAAGGTACCATAAGCACTGAAATATATTGTATGTCAAACTGTGTTAGCAAATATGCTTCACTAACACTCGTCAAGGAGCAGAAAAATCCCAGCTTCTATTCCCTTAATCCTTAGAGCAGAAAGCATTCTATAAATAGATGTTTAAAAAAACCATGGTATATTGCTGTTGTTCCAATATTTTACCGTCACTGCTCACTTACAGTATCTGACTTGCTTCCTAAATACATGTAAGGAAATTAATGTTTAGAGCTGACTTGGAGGGCAAAAATTTCAATCTTAGATTGAAATTGAAGTTGAACACTGCCTGGACTCAGTCAGATCTTTCTTAAATGCTGTCCAGGTCTTCAATACCCAATAAAAAACATTTCCAAGTCCTTTCTCTGTACATCTGCAAGTATTATCAGAATCCTACTGATATCCTGAATCTGAGCTTCATTTGCTGAGCTAAAACATCTGAGATGAATGACGGAGGCACTCAAATGAAAGTTTAAGCTGAGCCAGGCATGTCAGGATGGGAGAGAAAGAAATGAGAGAACATTTTTGTCACTCCAGTTGCCCCACATGCCACCATGGCAATGCCAGTATGATGTATTTGCACAACACGTGCTGGGGTCCGGCCGTGCAGCCCCACTTTTGCAAAAATGGGGTTTGATGTCTGAATGGAAAACTCTGAGATGGGGAGGAGCTGGATACACCATTTGCACCTTCAAAGAGAGAACACAAACAGATTTGGGTAAACCACCCTGCATTAGTTTAAGCCTAGCAGAGGTTTCTATATCCCCTCCAGAGTTAAATATATTCCCACATGTATTCCCTCAATAATGCTTCATATTTTTATGTCTATAAAAATTAAATACAAACATATGAAATACATGTAGCAGGAGCACAGCTCTGTTCTTACAGGATACTTAAGACTATTTGTTCATCAGCACTTCTCCCCCCATGGGCTTTCAAAAAGGCAGAAAAATTCAGAAGCCTGAAGTAAAATTATACCTGTGTTCAGCTGTTCTTCCTCACTGGGAACTCCCTGAACTGTAAAAAAAGAAGGCAAATATGGTGGACACTGGACCACAGATGAGCCTGGACACCTTCCAGAGTGCTCCTGATGCAACCTCTCTATGTTTGGGAATACATCCATTCTTTTCAAAGAATACAGTGCTAAGAAAGAGTTCAGGCACCTGAACTGCAAACTTTGGACCTGTGTGTCCTCAATTCCCACTGACCCATAAATTAACAAATAGACCTTGATTTACAATGCTTTTTTACCTTCTTTTTGTAAAAACAGCTGCCCTGAAAAAAATGTTGAAGTGACACGTTGCTTCAAAAAACATCACCTGCTAACATCTTCATTAAACAATTGCATTTGAATCCTTAATGCCAATGGTAAAATTTCTGTTGTATTTCCAGGATTCTGTTCAAAGCAGGAGTTATTTTGCTTCTTTAATGTTGGTGGCTCCCTGACAGCTTACATCATTACTCCAAGGGATACAAAGGACTTAAAAGTACCTTTCAGGCATTGATTTAAATCAAACAGCAGTGGAGGAAAATGAACTTGCGTGTGAAAGGTTTGAATCTTCTGACATATATTTCCTTGCGTTTGCAAGTAGGTTGAATACTGCAATTGAATAACTGCATCGAAAGAAATGAAAGATAGGAACATTTCCACTATTTTTTTTTTTTTTTAATCTCCCAGTAATGGTAATCTAACAAGGATATGTTTTTTAATCACATCTCATTACTAAATGAAAGTAGTCTTTTATACTTCTTTAAATGGAGATCAGGAAAATGGTAAAGTCAGCATTGGAATTCAGCAGTGCTGAAATTTGCCACCACCACGAGACAAAGTAGGCTTTGTTGTCATTTCAGCATGATTATTTTTCCCATAAGATTCTGACTCACCCCCACAATCATTTTCAACTAAAAAAAAGTAGAGGGAAAAAGAATGGTCTTTTAAAAGCAAAAACGTAGCTTCTAAAATAATCTTCCCTGAACAAAACATTTCTTGTTTTTCAGATTTCACGGCCTTGATTAAATATTAAAGATGAAACATTGCAGAGCATCAGCGTATTTCTTCATTAAACCAAAGGGACATCCTGAAGATATCCTTGTGCTTTATTTCTGCCTGGCTATACCACAGGATCAGCAAAATATGCAACTAACATAACCTTGACCACTGCCTTACACATTCAACAGGGAGCTGGGTTTTACATAGCATTATCCCTGAAGTTATTTTAGTTTTTTTATTTTAGCTATTTTAGTTTTTCTATTTTTATGCATTTAGACACAAAGTATTTACAAACTGCTGGTTTGCAGTGACTAATTTAAAAAAAAAAAAAAGAAAACGAGCAAAAAAATCTTTAAAAACATTTAGTACAGTCTTGAGTAAGCAGGAGGTGGGGAACAAAAAAGCAGAAGAAACAAGAGAACAGGACAACACCTGAAGCCAGAGAGTTTCTGTTCAAGAGCAGCCTCTGATGGAAGGAACAAAACAGAGATACATCCCAGGCATTTCCTGGATCAGAAGAATATTGGTTATCAAGAATATATTCCTGTCCACAAATCAAGCTCAATGCAATATAAAAATAGTAGGAAAAAACCAAACTCACTGCTAAGGAGAGCTATGAATCACTAAGGAATAAAAGGCATAAAGAGATAAAGACAAACATCTTAAGAGGTTGTTTCTATGATGAATTATGAAAAACTGTTTCTTTGACCTGAAATGCTGCACTTTCCATTACACCTATGCACAGGCCAAAATATTTCAAAACTGCTTTTTGCAGAAAATAAAGGTGTGGTGGGGTAATCAACAAAAACACAAGAGAAGATCATTGATCAATGGCTAGAAAATGCAGAGAGACTAAAGTGACACTTCCACCACATTAATACTTATTTAAACAAATCCAGTACAGGAAATGAGCACAAGACATTCCCAAAGGAGCCAAGAGCCTGGCAATGGGTGCTCCTGCATGTGGTAAAACAGGCTCTGGTTCAAGGCTGCACCTGTGAGACAGCCAAAAAAAAGTACTTGAGCCAGTGTCTTACCCATCTTCAATAACTTCATGAATCTCATCAGAACTCTACCCTGAACCTAGGAAATTGTGAGCCAGTGAAACCTGCAGAAATATTTGCTTAAAAAAAAAAAAAAAAAAAAAAAGAAAAAATAGTCCATTCTTTTCTCTTCCATTTTTCAAACATTTCTGTAGTTAAAACACTTCATGATAGTTCTTTTCTCCTCAAGATATGCTCTGTCCAGAGAGAAACAAGACTCCAAGCCCAGAAGAGCTTACATTTAAATTTTTGCAAAATGAAAATCCAAGAAGAATGAGACAAACAATCCCAAGAAAAGTCTCCCCTCATTTAGAAGGCTAAATTATTATAACTTTTTTTTTGTTAACGTGCACACTTCTTTTTATTAGCATTGAAGAATAAATGAATAGAAATTGACAACTGAGGAAATTCTGATTCCAGCAAAGTTAGTTTGTAAAACAACCCTTTAGAAATGAAACTCTTCCTGTACAACTTCTTCTAACGGTAATGGAGCGTGCAGGGCTAACAGCATAACAAGCTAAAAATAAGCTCTCACAGATATTAAAAGTAGATGCCAAGAAGGAGATCTGGACATTTGTCTGAATTCAGATTCTCACTTGGCAATGTTCTGAAGGCAAACCTAATTAAAGGTTACAGTTGGCTACATTGCATTACCCAGACATTACTGACTATAATTGTTCTAGGGCCATGCGAGTGTTTAATTTCTACAAAAAAATACCTCACAGTTAAATTAAACATTTATCTATTTGAGATAGTGAGCTAAACACCCACTCAAAGAAAAGAAAAAAAAATCAGAAAAGGTAACTGAATGAATAACAACATAACAGTTAGAAAACTTTTGCTAGTTCAACTTCCATTACGATACACAGCGTGAAGCTCACAGTGCTACCACATGCAGAAGGACGTTGCATAGACAAAATTGGTTTGTTGTCTGAGAAATACAGGAAATCTTTCTGTCCTCTTTTGTTTCTGAACAAATAATGCAGTGCTGGTTGAGCACAGTCTGAAACTGGGCACCTAACACAATAATAGTCAAGACTGAAATGAAATTAAAGTTAAGAAAAAAGTTCCACCCTCACTGGAGCGTAGGGCTGAGCCCTACCATGGAGTGCCAAATGCTCATTCAATTAATTCCTTTGCCCAAGTGCAGCTCAACCAAAATCATCCATCTCTCAAGATGCAGGTTATCTTTTTTTTGGGTGAGCTGTTCTCATTCCCTGCTGCAAGGAGTGCTAAAAGCTCTGTCCAAATGCAGCAGGAAGAAATCGGGCCATGAAACGTGAACCTGATCTATTGATGCACCTGAAGCCCACCAACCCACTGATTTTCCTGGATGGCCTAACCTTGAAGACACAAAAAAATGTATAAGAACTCAGAAGTTCTGGTGTTAGGCCCTAATTTCCTGAGATGAACTTCCACAATCTGATTTTAGCAAACAACAACCTGAATGTCTCTAAAGCCTCCCAGAGGCACTTGAACAGTCAAATTTGGTCAGGACTATACTCTTTGGTGCTGATGCCTCACTTTTCTGTAGCAGCATGATGGTTGGATTACTCACACTGGGAGTAGGAGGAAATGGATTCAAATCTCTGAACAGTCTGATGGAACCAAATTTGTATTTTCCATGTCCTGGGAGAATGACTAAATCCCTGCCTCCAGCCTGGTGACTCTAAGTGAGTTTCCATGCTCCACTCCCTGCAATGTATATATATTTCACAAGAGATTTTCACTGGATAAAAAGAAATATTGTGGGTCATCTGATGTAAATGGTACCATGAATGTTTTTGATGAAAAGTTGAACTGTTTTAAAAATATAATACTTTCTTGGACTTCAAAGATCTGTGAAGGACCCTGCATTCCAAGTAAGAGCTTTAATTCTGGAGAATAAGAGGGAAAAAATAGTGCTAGAAGTGGTTTGAGGATGCCTGCCAAATTTGTTGTGCAATTGGCGCAGATCTGGCTCAGTGTTCATGCACATACATCAACAATTTATGTTGCCAAGGAATGTCGCTGTTGAACTGGATTAGTGCCCCCACCATACCCCGGAATTTCAAGGATCTCAGCCGCAAAGGCCATCCTTAGATTTGCATCTTGGTAGACCCAAATCCAGACAGGTACCCGTTGCCTCATTGCTGTTTCCCCAAGGTCAGCCTCAAGTTTCACATTGATCAGCTACATCCCAGTGAAAAAACAAGGCCAAAGCCTGGTTTCAACCAGCAGCTCATGCTGAGGCAGCTATTTAATTTCGCTGCCTTAGAACAAAACTTTCAGAGATGTTCTGTTTGCATAAAGACAAAAGGCTTATTTATACTCTGATTTTATATCCCTATCAGATGCTTGCATTTCCAGAGGATGGCTGTTTTTAGAAAATCAGCTATGTAAATAAAGTGACTTATACAGCTCTGGGTCCCTGAATAACACGTTTACAGATAAATCAATGGTTTTGCTCTGTTCCAACTGGAAATCTTTCACCTGAAGCCACACAAAGTGGATCCTATCTTACTTTGTACATCATCAGCAAAAACTCTCAGTTGAATTTTGGCAGCATCATATTTGCTATGAGTGATAAAGAGGAAGAGACAAAAGAAGTGCTCTGTTTCCAAGAGGAGGTGGAATCTGCAGAATCTGGCTGCAACAACCTATGTTTTTCAAGTGTCTCCATGTCTCGTGGGGTCTTTTGCACTGGCGAGAAGGAAGTGCAAGTGTGAAAGAGAAGAAAGCTACAAACACATGTGCTGCCTCCTTTATCATGAAGTCGGTGTTCTGTGACTTCAACATTTTAAGTCACTTTGTATCAAAATAAGAAATTCACAAAAAAACATGCATTAGTTAGGTTGTCAGTTTTAGACCTCTTTGCTGAAATGGAGTCCTCCAACAAAAGTGAAACATATAGTAATGCATAGAAATTACAGTATATTAAATACAAAGAACAAGGTTATGATCAAAAACAATATGAACTTAAAAATTCATGGTTACTCATGCTACACCATATGTCTTCCACCACCTAGCCACAACAGGGTGCCCTTTAATTACTCTGCTAATGTGTTCTTTGTGTCTAAGTGCTGGAGGACATATGGTACATTTCAGTTGTAGCCATGAATTTCATGTCTTTAATGCTTTCTGTCAAAATTGAGGTGTCCTTTTAAATGTATACATGTGTATACATTTGAATTCATATGCTGATACTGTCACCTCTTTGAATCCCTATACTATTCTGCACCTCATGGTGCAATGCATTTATACTCCATTTCAGGAACAAATGGATAAAAAAATTGAAATCTATTATATTCTTATTGCACAGACATATTAAAACCAAACAAAAACACAGCACCACCTACTTAATGACCTGGAAGAGGGAGGGACAGGCAGCTAAATCACCAGTTATATAAAAATGGCTTTTCAGTTTCAAACTTTCGGGCTGCGCTTACACACAGAAATACTAAGTGAATCGACTGCACTTCTGCCTTGTTCTTCGAGATTGTATCAGAGAGCAGCTTTGCAATTTATTGTCATGTGCTGCTGTCCATTAACGGACAATATTTTTAATATACTTTTTCATTTCAGGTTGAAAAGGAAGAAGGTTTTGTCAGTCTGCTCAATTTTTCTGCAGGTGACAGTTCAGATAGGAGCTGATGAATGAAAATGCCATTCTGATGTGCCTAATGTATTGTAGGCAGCGATCAGATCTTTGGTATAAACAAGGTGCAACACGGACTTCAGAACATGGTATTCCTCATCTTAAAAGGTGTCAGTGTCTAGACAAAGAGGATGACATCCTTTAAAGTGCCTTTGGAAATTAGACAGCGATTCAGTGCACCCTGGACTCAGATGGTGGTGATGTGCCTGATGTATGTACAGTCAAGACAATTAAGTTACATTAATCACATTCTGAGTCAATTACAGTTCCAGAGAGATTTGGGATTCGCCCTATGTAGGAAGAAAGCTCATTTTATGTTCCAGTTACAATAAAGAATTTCTCGAGCATCTCCTGTGTCATCTAGGGGTTTAAATCAGAGGCAGCTCTCGCATCAGCCACCGAATTCTGCAATGCTTCCTCCAGTCCCCCGAATGTTTTAATGCAAACTGAAACCTACAAAGGCTTCAAATGCTGCTGCTCAGACTGAACAGATCAAGGTCAAATATTGTGCTAGAAAACATAGGCTTAAAGTGCCCCATGCCATTTTACAGGTTAGGAAACTTACAGACTGTTTCATTTTACAGTAAATAGCCAGTGAGAAAACAGGAAATGCAGGTCTGTGATGGATTAAGTTTATTCTTTCAGGCTTGATGATGCTGCTGCTACTTTTAAATTAACCAATATTCTGATGCTTGCCTTTGATCTGTAAACTCACATGAAGTGCAGTTTCTCACCTGGAGGAATGTTGGGTACAAACTGGAAGTCCAGTATTTGGCTGTTTTTACTCTGGAGAGCATAAATAAACCCCAATCGAAACTTCTATCTAGCTTCTGGAAATGACCAAACCAAGATAGTCTCAGAATTAATCACAGGAAAAGAACTGTCAAACTCAAAGACACAGTGAACTTCCCCTCTACCATGAATGCCTGGGAACACTGTCCTTTTTTGCTGCCTTTTATCAGCAGATGAGCTCCATTTGAGACAAGGGAGCAGGAGAACCATGGCATGAGGAGATTAGGTTATTGGGGATTATGTGGACAAATTCCACACATTCTTACATAAAATGAAAACTCTCTGTAGCCATTTATGATTCAGTTTGCTTGAAACTATGCCAACTGAATTATAGCTGTTTGAGACCAATCTGCCAAAATTCACAGGATAAAGCAAAATGTTTACAAGGTAATGCAACTCGCTGCACAAGATGGCTAACAGCACATACAGCTAAAGATTCACAGCTATTCAGGGGAAAAGAGACAAAGTGCTGTAAACAATTTTCTATGAAATGGCTTTCAAAACACTGCCCAAAACAGATAAAACACTAGAGGCTATAAAAAATTGTCAGAAATTGCAAGTTCATGCTTTCAGTAACCCTCCAACTTGGCAGTGTCTTTGTACAATTGCATTAAAAGAAAATAAATTCTATTTACATGGGCAATGAGCTCAGTTTCCATATTTGCGACTTCCAAAGACAGTCCGAGTGCAAGGCCAACCTGGGAGGTCAAATTAATTACAACTGTCTCTTGTAAAGGTTTGTATATTGGAAAATTGCAGCTAATCTGAATTCATATCCAGCACAATAAAATGTCATTTGAAGTAGAAGAACAGAATAAACTATTTCATGGAGGATTAGCTAATTGCAAACAAAGTATAATAGATGACTCTGAATCAAAGTCTCCTTATGGGAGATCAAGGATTATGCTTATTTTAGCACTGGGACAATGACTCAGATTTCTTCACACAAATTTAAGCAGCAAAAACACTAAAAGGTATAATTCAGCCATACTCATTATTTACTATTATTGTGCCTAGAACTAGCAAAAATAAAACATTTTGCCTCAGAAATATGACAGTAATGTTTTAAAAATGATTTTATAGTAATGAAAGCATTAAACAGAACTATATAGCACTGATAATCTTAATCTAAAACTATAGAAAGTTTTAAATCTAACAGGCTTTTCTGGTATATTTCCAAAGACATGGGGTCCATTAAACTGGGCAAACACCTTTTCCTTAAAAAATATGCTTCTGTGGTTCAGGCTTGACTTTATATCTATGACTACATTGAAATTAACTGAGAAAAGATGTGAGGGGTCACATATGTGTAGACAGAACAAAAAGCAAAATGATATTTAGATAGGAGGATATTTTCAACTATCAGCCTACATGCAGTGACAGAAGTTCAGATGGCTTATTATAGTGGAAAAAATAAAGAAAAGTGCCTTTTTTCTTTTAGGTTGGGGGCTTTGGGGGTCTTTTTTTTTTTTT
>VZRV01008982.1:1078141-1104049 GCA_013398115.1 Falcunculus frontatus
GGGGGGTTTTTTTTTTTTTTTTTTTTTTTTTTTCAGTTTTCATTAACTGCTAAACATGAGAAGAATTTTTTCTCTCTTTTGTCCACAAAATAAAAAAGTTCCCTTGTGGTTGATTTTCATCCAGTTTCTTCATGAAAGAACTATCAAAGAAAGTTACAGTGTATATTACTTTTCATTTCAGAAGGATTTCAGCAATCCCTAAACCTCCAACAGTATCTTCTTGACAACCTAATCTCTTTGTAGTAGTAGCTAAATTAAACCAAACTGCCATCAGTGAAAGCTCTCAAGAGTAACTCAAGGATATTCAGTACACATAATCTATAAAAGTACGGTAACCAACCTTTAAAAAACACTGTTTAGGGCAGAATGTTTAATTAAAGAGCAAAGTCTTCACAGGACATCTGTATTTAACAGTTATTTTTGTCTATTCTCATCTTCCAAATGTCTTCAAAAGTTCTTATTCAAAGTTTTTCTTTACAGATGACTTCTTCATTGGCCAAAAAAAAACCCCAAACCACAAGAGAATATAAATTTTAGAAAAAAAAATTGTTGTTGAGGAGCTGAACATAAAAATAACTATAAAATACAAATTGTATTTCCATATAATTAGTGTAATGCCCAGACACTTATATCTTTTCAGGTATTTCTATGAGGGCAAGAAAAACAGGTTGTACAAATGATGCATGTAAGTAACAAAGCCACCCAATCCTGCTAAACATAATACCACCTTTGTGAAAGAAGGGAGGAAACTGATTTTTATTCCCACAAATTTAACCAGAGGAAGAAAACAGGTATGAAACAAATTTTACTTCTGTCCATCACACTTAACAAGCTTTTAAACTTGGCTGGAACCTCAAATGCTCAGTGATGGGAGCACGATACAGATCTGGTCAAGACAGAATATCTGACCACAAAATCCACACGCTCCATAATCTGCCACCCCATAATTCAGATACTCCCACTTCTATTTAGTTAAAAGAATATGTGAAACACACTGTTAAACACAGAAAAACAAAAGCTCTGAATGCCAAATTTAGCCAGCTTTGTGCATTTTCCATTCTATGAGAAAAAAAGTAGGGCTGTTTTAAAATATCAGGAACATTTGTCTTCGGGAAATGTATCTATGGTATTTTCCTTGCTCTGAGTGGAGAATGGGATATACACCATGATAAAGTTTACTACTAAATGTGATATACATTAACTTCCATATTGAGAATCCCTAAAACAACCAATATCTATTACACAGCCTGAAAAATGTCAAACCTCCAAACTACTATCGTGATTTTCACTCTGAGTTGGCCAGAAGGATAAATCCATTATAGACCACCTACGGATTTTTGAATACCGATTTTGCTACAGGTTAGTGCAGCTTTGTGACTGAAAATCAAACTCCTTGCCACTGGTTGTACGTGTAGATTTAAAGTAACAGTTTAGAAGTCCAAGTTTGGAAACAATTTACCTATATTCTTAATTAAAGAGTGGTTAAGAAGACGACACAGTCCCAGGAGTCCCTTGGACACAATGCTGTGTAAAAAAAAGTGGGGATGAATGCTATCGTGAGCAACAGTAGATATCACTGCTTTATGCCTCTGGTGTTTTTCAGTTTTGGGGATTTTTAAAAATTAACATATGAGGAGACGATAAATAAAACCTCGCAGACATTTTTTTACGAGACATAAAACTAATTTGCATGCTGTCTTGCTTTGAGGTTGCAGCAACAGATACCATTTTCAGAGACAGGGACACACTTATCACCAGAACTGAATTCTGGTTATCTCTGTAACACAACAGAATATGTTTAAGATGAGGGAACAAAATAAGGAGAGAAAAAACATTTTGTTTTCCCATTTGTAGGAAAATAATTTTTAAAAAATGCGAGGCAGGAATATGCACAATCCACCACTCTGCAACTCCTGCCACAACCTGAAGTGTCAGGTGGGTTCAGCACCCTGAACCTCCAACTTTACTCAGCTGAGTAGGTGACAGCTATTTAATGAAACAGCATTTTAAGAGCACCAAGTGAAAAGTCCATACTGGGTGTTATTAGTGCATTGTGTCCTCCACGAGAGTGATGGAAAGCAGTAGCTGTTAAATGGCATCAGTCAAATATAACGATTTGTTACCGATGCTGTCACCTGCATTTAAGCGTTAGCTGCTCTCGCCGTGCTCTGCTATTCACAGCCAGGGAACACTCAGCCCATGTCTGTCAGCCCGAGGTTATCTCTGAACTTTTGTCACCTCAAGGCACATTTAGACATCGAAACACGCAAAACACCTTTTTCTCACTCATCAACACTTTGTATTACAGTGTCAGAGAGAGGATATTGCACAAAGGACCCTGACTACCCAAATTGGTTGGTGACATGTCAAAGCCATTTTGTTGCAATCAAATGAACATATTTATTCACAGATGAAATAACTGAACATAGATTTATCGTAGTTTTGATTCAGTCCTCGTCTTTCCTGCAGGAACAAACAAATGCTTTCATCTTGGACAGCAATGCAGATGGTAAAAGCAAAAGAACATTACAGAAAAAGATCTGTCTTAAAATTCAGACTTCATATAACAAATTACTTGAAAGGGCAAACAGAATGTTGTCATATTCCTTTCCATGTTAGAAGGAGCCCCACAGCAGAACTTTTATTTTAAATAAAAAGAAATACTGTAAAAGTTAAATAATTAAGAAAAATCTTCAAGCCCTAGTAATTGGAAGGGTCCCAAAATCCCTTTGTGTTTCATGCTGAGATGCACGGAGAGTTGTTCATATTTAATTGAAAATGTATTAACATTACAATTTCAAAGGATCAAAAATAAAAGGAGTTTCCTGAAAATTTAAACCAGGCTTTCAGTGTTTCCTGTTGTGCAGAAGAAAGATCTATTTTTAATGGTATAAACTGTAGAAAAGAACCTAAAGAGGGCAACTTCTTCATTCTTCAGGGAAACTGGTGGGAAGTAAAATGGTGTATAATTAGTTTTGGTGGGGTTTTTTTCAAATATATTTAAAACTTTGTGAAGGTTAATGCTCCCACACAGCTGCATTCAAGTACAAACTTTATCAGAAGGGTGTTTCCACTAATTTTAGATCCTACTAATTTAAATTTACAAATACTACAGGTTACTCCTTTGAAATCCTTAAAAATGTTTACACTTCCATGTTTTAAAACTTGCTTATTGTAATATTGCATATTCTTTTAATGTTCATTATTTTTCCTTCTTGATAGATTATGGGTATCCATATAGCCTCAAGAAAAGACCTTGATTATATTTATAAAAACATATATATGAACTAACATGTACCAAAAAAAGGAAATTAACACACTCATATAATAATAGAATTGTTAAGGCTGGAAAAAACCTTTAAGATCATCAAGTCCAACAGTCACCATGTTCACCATTAAACCATGTCCTCAGGTTCCATACCTACACATTTTTTGAACACTTCCAGGGATTGCAACTCCACCATTTTTTCTGGGTAACCTGTTCTGATGCTTGGCAGCACCTTCTGGGATTTTTTTTCTTTTTTTCGTAATGTCTAATCTACACTTTCCCTGGTGCAACTTGAGGCCATTTCCTCTCGTCCTGTCACTTGTTACCTGGGAGAAGAGACCAACCCCCACCTCACTACAACCTCCTTTAGGGGTGTTGTGGAGAGTGATAACATCCCTCCTGAGCCTCCTTTCCTCCAGGATAAACATCCCCAGCTCCCCCAGCCATTCCTCACAGGACTTGTGCTCCACACCCTTCCCCAGCTTTGTTGCCCTAAGATCCAATTTCTGAAAATTAATCTTCCCAGATGGATATTTGCAACTGAAGTGAAAGCAAGCACAACCAATTTGAAAGAATTGTCAGGAAGAACTGTGCTCTAACACCCCAGTATTTTACTATATATATATAGCTTTAAAGCTGCTTTGTTACACCTTGTGATGCCTCTTAAAAACTGTAATTTCATAATGAGTAGTCACTCACTGGTCATGCCATTTTATGGGAAAGTGCAATCAATGGCACAACAGTAATTGGGAAACATCATGCTTATCAAACTGCACTTTTACTTTGGTCTCCAATTACCCGAAACTTTGAAAGGCGTGATGCATAAGCCAGACAGAACACCTTAGATCAATACTGGTGGAGTGAGCAATTGACACTTCTTAGCACCATAAATTAAATGATTACATCAATCATTTTTCCTTTATGATGTAAACAAAGTTAAGGCAACAGAATGCTGCCACAGGATCAATGGCTCCTGCTTGGAAAATAAATTCTTCAACACTTACGCAGCAGCAGGAGATTACTATCGTACAACAACAGTCTATACCATTTTCTTAATTACAGCAACGGTCATTAGTATTTGTGCCGGATTTGGCTGGGATAGAGTTAATTTTATTCCTAGTAGCTGCTGTAGAGCTGTGGTTTGGATTTAGGATGGGAACAATATTGCTAACACTGATGTTTCAGTTGCTGCTGAGTAGTATTTACATTTGTCAAGGACTTTTCAGCTTCTCTGCTTTTTGTTATTTTATTTTTTGTATATCAATGATATTATTATTATTTGAATTATTAAACTGTTCTTACCTCAACCCACAAGTTTTCTTACTCTATCCTTCCAATCCTCTTCCCCATCCCAACGGGGGAATATGAGCCAGCAGCTGGATAGTTCTTAGTTGTTGGGGCTAAACCATGACAATTATGAGGAAGAAATACTGAATTTCTTTTACAACACACTTCCTCGCACAGCATACTTTTACTGCTTCAGAAGGGGCAGGAGCTGGTGCTTTAAGGTTTTATTTTAAGAAAAGATAAAACAACCAGAAAATAGGAAAGGAAGTCGACCCAGGATGCCCGATCAGTGCTCAAATCCATTGGAGCTGGTCAGCAAACAGCAAGGGTGAGGTCAAACTAATTTGTTGCACAGAGGCATCCACATCTTCTTACTGGGGTACATCTCCACTTCAGTGACTCTTCACACGTCTGACATGCACACAAGCAGCAGGATGCCACAGGAGCTGCTGGCTGTGGTTCCTTCTACAACCCGCACGTGAACCCCTCCCCGTGTATCCATGTTCTTTTCAGAGCTGTGCCAGCACTCTTGGCTAAGCACCTACAGAAAGCATATGGTGCACCTTGAGTGTGTGGTAACAACTCGAGAATGTGTTCTCACACCTGTACGACCCATCCACACAGACTTCTCCAAGGCATTCCTACAGTCATTTCAGCCATGTGTCCAGCCCTAGTAGCTGCTGATTTTCCCAGTCATTCCTTATTCAGAAGCCACCCCTGCAAATAGAGATACAGCTGGTCAGTGTTTCATCTTTTGCCAAGATATAGGTAGTCCTGGTTTTCTTCACTGCTTGCTGTGAGCAAGCTACAAATGCAAGGATTATGCTGGAGCCCAATATAATTTCAGTATCCAACTCTACAGGTGCCAATTTTTATTTCAGGCATGTATTTGTGCCCTGAAAATGCAGCTCATCAGTGACGTTGACTGCTCACAGACTTCTACCAACACGGCAAAGATAATTCACTTGTTAATATCATAACACCAAAATCACATGTAATAAATCTGGGATACATCCAGTTCCAGTTACCTCCTTGCAATGATTGATATGTTCTCCATCACCTACAGCCAGTGCTAATTCCTCATGTTAAGCAGGAGATATGCTCCTTTTCCAGTTCAGCACTCTGGAAACACGATAGATCACCCCAAGTCATTCCCAGAAAAACCCATTTTACTGTATTGACTCAAGCTTTGTAAGGCCCAGCCTCCTGGGGGTTTGTTCCCTGCACTGGCTCTGGGAATGCGTGGATATGGAACCTGAGGACATGGTTTAATGGTGAACATGGTGACAGTTGGACTTGATGATATTAAAGATCTTTTCCAACTTTAACAATTCTGCTCTCCCTAAACCAGGGCGCACTTCACTGCTGCTCACTGAGCCTGGGGAGGTGGAGAACAGTATTAAAAATGTTCATCCTTTCCCCTTATAGTTCTTTATTTAAATATATTCTTCATTTAACCTAAAACAGAAAATTAAGAATCCAGGAGTTCGTTTATCTTAATTTTTTCATACACAAGTACCATATAAAACATATAGATTTGTAAATCACAGATCTCTGGCCTTTATTACATGTGAAAATTCACAGGGACGTTTGAGAATAATATCCAAACACCTCTGCATTTCTCTGTGGGTTAATAAGTACTTTAACATGGTAAAAATGCAATGTTGGCTTGCCAAGCAGAATTTAAACAAAATTTCCAAGAACATGTTAAAGTAGATATTTATCTCCCTAATCAATAAAATTGGAGTCATAAGTTCTTTCTGCTCTTTGTGAAATAACTAGTAGTTTCTATTCAGACACATGACACCAATTTGGATGTGATGCTCCAGAAAAAGGGCTCATGTTACATTTCAAGAATTAGATTACTAGAGTAAGAGAAACAAAGTATTTTGATCACATCTCATCCAGCAAGAATATCTTATCTCCTCCTGAAAAAGTGACAAGTCAAAGCTTCAGCAGCATCATATTACTCTGCTCAGGGACATTGGAGAGGCAGCTTCCATTACAAGTGTCTGCCACTGCCTAATTAGTCAGTGGGCTTTGGGGTGCAGTTGCCTCAGAATACCTACTTTGGTCTTTGGCACTTCAAAATGCAGCTTTGGAAGAGAAGACTGGGCCCTTGAGAACAAGCATGCAATTTCCAGAATTCAGCTGAGACCTCCTGCTTGCTTGGTAATGGAGCAGACAGAGCAGGGATGAATTTGGGAGAAGTTTCTTAAAGAGGGTGACAGAGTGGAGAGAGAGAGATGCACCTTTCCACTCTTTTCCAAGCTGAGGAAGGTGTCTCTGTTACCAAGATTCAGTGAGTTTGTTATTGCTTCTAAGAAGGAGCTGGTGGAGGTGACTAATGACGAGTGTGACATATGTGATTGGGAACATCGGATGTGACCCAGGCTGTGCTGCCCTCCTCTCAGCCACAATGCAGTCAGAAGAGACTTTTACTGTGAGCCTTTGCTAATACTTCATAATAAAAAGAAATTCCATGCTGAAGAAAGGAATCAAAAGCTCAGTCTTAACCTTGAGGTGGTTTCATCATCTGAGGCAGCTGACATATTGCCTCACTGGAGTACACACACACTCATATCCCCCAAAAAAGATATGGCAACAGTAATAGATGTCCTAAAGCAAGGGTTTCAGTTTATAATGACTCATGTAGCAACTGCGTTCTCAGAAATTAAGCACAGTGTAAATGATATGAGTATTTTGCCAGAGTGGGGTGTAAGCTCAGATGAAACATCCAAGAGAATAATCCTATTATGCCCTGGCAGCTGGGTAACTATGAGAAAAGAAACAAGTTGTTTATACATCTGAGTCATCATCTACTGAAGTAAATTATTTGAATGTGAAGTCTCTGAGACCTTTCATTAATGAACATGTGGGAGAAACATGCCTAATGTTAGTCCATGAAGACAGGTGGGGCAAAAAATTGGCTGTAGAAAAAAACCAAATTATATGTAATAATATTAAATAACAAGAAGCAAGATTTTGGTATTAAATACAGATTTAGAGGAAAAAAAAGTTCCAAAGCCAGTAAAAAGTTTGTTCAGGCAGTGCATTTACCCCCCCTGTATAGTTCATCTCTATATATTGGAAGAATGAAAGGTTGCAACGGGGAACTACCATAATGAGATATTTTACTGGACACATTTCTACCCGTTCGACAAAAAACGGAATCTTTGTCTGCCACAAGTAAGAGCTCTGATTGTTCTATTAAAGCTAGACAATTTTAGGCCAGGCTGTTTTGTCATCAATCCGGTCTGGTCTCACTGGTATCTGAAGTTTGTACCAAATGCTAGAGGTTGGAATGTCCCAAATCATTAATTTGGGGCAGCTGTTAAAGAAGAGCAAGCACAGGCCAGGCACTTGTTCTTTGCCACATGTGGGTGCTTTGCTACATTGAGCCTCCATAACAAAAGACACAATCACTTTTCAATCCAACTCTGCACAACGGAACACACAAACACTTAAATCACATTGAAACTGATAAAGCTAACCATATTCCTACAGGTTTTGCTGAACAGGTGCTTCAAGGAAAGATTCTAAAAAGTCCAATTTATTCAAAGTTGTGGCTATAAAATTAGGAAATGTCAACACTTATGTCACCCTCCCAACTCGTTATATTAAGTTATTGACTTTTACCTTTCATAGCAATAGCAAAGCATTTGGAGCAGGTGCCAAATTGGGCCAGCATCAATGATAATCAGTTAAAAAGCAATATATATTTGGCACCAGATACCAACAAAGTTCCCCACTACCACACTTACTGAATAACACTATTCGTTTCTTGTGGGCAGTCAGCTGTCATTTCAAAGCAGATGAGAAAGAAACCTTCCTTTGCATGTTCTCCTGGAGATTACAGATCACTACTCAATTCAACTGCTGCAGGCAAACTTTTGGGGATACCATTATCCTGCAGGTAGGTCTCAGAGTCATGCTCCATCATAGGGCCCAGGCACACTGTGATAGGATGATGGAGCCATTAAGGATGCAAAAAACCTAGAAGATCACAAAGTCCAGCCTTGAAGCAAATACCAGTGTGCCCACTAAACCATATTGCAAAGAGGCCCAGCTGCTCATGTTTCGAACACTTCAGGCAACGGTGACTCCATCACTTCTTTGGGGAGCCTGTCCCATCTCCCCCTCACAACTGGTTTGAGCCCTTCAGACCTGCCACAACTAAATTAGTGTGTGAGAAAAGGGTCAATAACAGGAAATGAACAGAAGGACATAGGACATTAAAAAAAGTACAGAAGGATGTGGTAAAAGGAGCCTCCCCAGAGTTGACAGATTTGCTTGTGATCAGGGTTTCTCCCAGCTGACCTACTTCACCTTGAAGCAGCCAACATTTCTGGGCTGTGTCATTCATTTCTCACATAGAGACACACTATTCTTCAATAAAAATAAAAAAAAATACAAGCTCTATACATTTGTGTCTCAGCTTCATCACTCACATTTCAACTCGCCTTCCTTCTGTGATAAATAACAAATCTCTGTGCATTTACAGACTAGTAACTGGCAGTTATGAATTTTAGCAGTTTACCTTGCTGTCTTTTAAGCAGTTTGGTCTGTTATAGGGGACAGCTACGGGGGGTGAACATGCTGTGGTGAAATTGGGTGCACGTGCATCACTTGGGTCAACACTCTGCCATAATGAGCTCTATATTGTTTCACTTCCATGCAGGTATCATTACATGAAGGTGCTAACACCACAGTTAATTTTTCATCTTCTTTCCAACAATCCCATTTACCTGACATTTTTATAATCAGCCTATTCCATACTGTTGCTGAAGCTATTAAACACACACATTTCAGTCTTAGAGGAAAGCTGTAGTAGTCATATGATGCTTGAGCATGTTTTGAGACAAGTGACACTGGGCCAGCAGTTTTAATTGCCTTGAGTTGGTGAGAATCAGATATAGCCAAACACTGTCACACTATAAATGGAAGTGTAATGGGTATCTGAGATAAACAGAAGCACAAACAACTCAGCTGCAAATGAGCAAAATCTGTTCACAAGGCAGTCTTATGAAATAATTGAGCACTTCTGTGCATTATGTTTTTGCTTGGACTATTACCAATCAGGTGCATCAGCCATTATCACAAATTACAAACCTGATTTCTCATGTACTGTGGTGAAAATGTGCCCTGAAAACAAAAGGCCATCTGAAACAGACTCCAGCTCTCGTTCTCAGATTGCTCCAGCTTGTTCTAGAACTCCCTTGCAGCATTTCACCCCTGCTGGCTACCCTTGGCTTTGACAAGAGTTTACTATTTGTTAATAATTGTACTCCTTATCCATGATGCTGACCACAGTGAGGAGTTCTGGACTCTGCACAACCACTCCAGTATCCCTGCTGCTGCAGTGTTCCAGAACTGGCCTGTCTCCAGCAGCATCCATGGCTTCCCTCTCAGATGATTTTCTCATAGAGTTGTGGCTCTTGCTAATCACTCCTGACCAATAACTTCCAGCACTCCAAGGTTCTTATTTCCCATTCTTATCAGGAATTGGAAAATATACATTTCTGCTTGTTGACATGCCAACAAACATCTCAAGTGTGGGTCATTGACCCAAACATTGTCCCCCTTGCTGGCAGCCCCCTCAAACATTTCCTGTAACCACACGGCTCTGAACCAGCTGTGGCTCCCAGCCACCCTGCCCTCCAAACACTAATCAAAGCCCGAGGAAACGATCAAAGTTAACCCCTTCACTGATTCAATCCTACATAAAGGTAAACTTGAAAAAGATATAGTAGCTCTCTAGCAAGTTCAAACATCTGTATTGCCTGGATAACACTCTCCCATGGCAGCAGCAAGTTCGGCCTGTGATTCAGTGAAGCATAGATCCATATTCTCATAATAAGGAATTTCACTGTGAAGATTGTTCATTTGTTACAAAATTATCTTTATGGTATAATAATTTAATATCTCCCTACTGGCAACAGATCCAAATATTCAAGTTATTCTTAGAACCAACATTTTTTAAGTTGGGTTTTTTTTTTTTTTTTTTACTATATCTATTTATGTGGCCACCACAGCATGGAATTAGACTATTTGGTCCCTGAAGAACTAATTCTAAAACATATTTTTGGCACAGCAGGCTATGCTTTATGGATTGGAAATTTAGGAAAACACTGAAGATTAACCAAGGAATGAGCACAGGACCCGGCAATCATATTTTCCATCCCAGTTCAAGTCCAGAATCTGGACTTATTTAGACTCCTAAAAAACCCAAGAAACCAACCTACACTCCAGTGGGCACTCTGTCCACCCTCACAGGATGCTCTCAAAAACCAAGCAGGCCACTGCTCAAATTTCTGGTGTGGGTGAGCTATCTAAAGCTTTAGCACAGCACATGAGTACCACACACTATCACATGCTTGGAAATGCACGACATCTGCTTAAAAATGAGACATTACTCCCCTACCAGGAGGTGCGTTCATCCAAAAAGGAGTTCCACCACACACTCTGACACACACATGCAACCTTGGTATATGAGACATTCGTAAGACATTCACATGAGAGAAGATGCTGACATTTCAGCCCCAAGAGATGACTTGCAGGCACTTGAGGAATCTCCAAGCAACCCCTTGGAAAGCAGTAGCAGAGAACAAGAGAGCCAGGTCAGTTTAATGACAGAGAAGGTGAGCAGCCCTCATTTAAGCTACATTTTATAAAAATGCATTGCAGTAAAGACCCGATAAGCTGAGAAAATGAATTGAACATAGCTGCAATTCATTAGTTATTTATCATTTTTATCAGTCCTCTCATTGTAAATGTATAAGTTATCGTACAGTTTGAACAAAACTGCTTAATAAAACCATACATCAACTGCAGAGCCGAAGATGGCCACCTGCTCAGCTGAAATTATAACATCAGTGCATTAAATAATTATTCCTCTATAGCTGTATATGTACGTGTATATATACACTTCTTTCAGCTTTGACATTTTGGATGAAATTTTCAACCACTACTTGTAACTACAGGATACGATCAAGAGGTGGCAGCAGAATTGTCAAGTATTCCTCTCTAGACATACTTTCTATGTGCTTCATTCTAGAAGCAGACCATTTCCTTGACATCCCCCATAGAGGAACAGTTCCCAGCTCTCATTATAAACTTGGATTTTTAATCACTTCTTACAAGTTTCGTGCATGTAAGAACACATGTTCATATATATACTGCACTATATTGCCAAGTAGGCAACGTAAGAAATGTTCTTAAACTTGACTATGTTTATACTTTCAGTTTTTCTGGGATCAGCTGACTATACAGTCACTACTACCAGCTAATTTAAACAACTTAAACTGACACAACATCTTACAGCAATTTCATGTTGCACCGTGACACGTGTACAAGCATTAGCATCATAGCCAGAGTGTTACAGCTGAAACATAAAAAGGAGCACAGGAATAAATCACTAATTTTCGGGATGTTCTTGTTTGAGACTACAGATACATAATTCTGGGAGGACAATTCTGTTCCAGTCAACAAAACCTTTGCATTTAAAGAGAAATTTTTAGCGCACAAATGTATGAATCAACGCAAGACTGCACTGAGGTGCTTTGCCTGCTACTGTCATCCTCTGCATGTGACCAATAATAGAAGTTGGAAAAACTCCAGCAGCTGTGTTTAAGTGTCTGCAGTTTTGCACAGATGCCCAGTAACATTCTGGTCAGCACTTGTACCATACATAGCACATGGGAAGGCACGGACAAGCACAATGAGTAGAAAAATAAAGGGCATATCAAAATAGCAGCAAGTTTGCAAAATTAAATAGATGAATTTTTAAATCTTAACCTATCCCCTTTCTGCATATGCAAAATAATGAATTTTTCATTGCATAGCAAAATCTTCGTTGCTTGTTTTTTCCATGGAATCCAAGCAACATTGAGGAAACAAAAGGCAGGACACCGTTATTGATGTGCAGCTGTTCTATACTTGGCTTTCTCCTTAGCGCTCAATACGTGGCCTCCTGACTTACTGCACACTCTGCAGAAGGGACAATCAGCAAATTAGTGCATGGGCTCACCACGAGCAGTCATTGGGGTTGTATTCCCATGTTCCCATACTTTTCCAGTGTTACGTTCAGAGCAGCTTCACTGCATCCTATGAGGAAAAGCAGAGGTAAAACAGAGCTGCTCCTCCTGCCCGGAGAAGTGCAAGTGCCCCACCTGGGGCTGCACAGGCAAAGCTGGATGTTCCCTGAATCCACAGCTCCAGAGCAGGTGGAACCACAGCTCCCTGTTAGTCCTTTGTCACATCCAGTCAGAGTGGTGGAGGACGCTCCTTGATCTCAATGCAGTGGTGGCAAACATTCCTCCAAGGATAGAAGACAAGTAAGATTGTGGCACTGTCTGGGACATGTAGAACATGCAAAACCACCAGTTTTTCAAAGTAAAATAAATAAGTAAATTGATCCTTGGTCTCTTTCTGTCAAGATGGCAAAACACGAATCTTTATGCATTCTGTGGGGAATTTACACCAAAAAACCTGAAGTACGAGGACACTCAGAGATCACTTACATTTGCTACTGCTGTTCAAATAAAAAGCCTTGTTTTAAGGGAAAAATAATAGCACTTATGTTAAGGTTTTCCATAATTAAAGCCAGTGGCACTGCTGGAAGATATAGAAGGTATAAAGCCCATTGCCTAACTCTACTTTCAGTTAATTATACTGTAATTTGATGCATCATTCTGGGGTTATTTCCCCCCTCTTGCTGAGCCTTCAGCCAACACCGAAAATGCTGTTGTAGAGTAAATTGAAACCAATATTGGAAGCTGTTTCACACTTAGGAATTAAGTCCTTTATGATGAAACGATACACCTCATGATAAAACCTGATATCACACTGATGCTGCTGGAACAGAACTCCCTAAGTTGCTGAACAGACACATCAATCCCTTCAATTTTGGAACAACAGTTTTGTAACTCACTTATGACCTTATAGGTCTGAAGCAGGAAAAAAACCATCACAAACTACAGTCTAGCAAACTATTAAAGAAAACACCAATAGTTTGTGGTTTAAAACTGAAGTACAAAAGCAGTTTAAATGATAACACAGCTTGCATATCGCACTCTTTTACTAATAATTGTGGGGCTGTAGCCAGTCATAGCAAAAGCACCTGAGTTCCTGGTGATCACTGGCATGAATGTAGAAACAAAACCCTTGCATGCTGCACAAATCCCCATCACCTGGGGCTTTTACTACTGGCAGCCATTCGCATTCATCACCATCCCACTGCTACTGCGATCCTTTGCACACAGTTATCTCCATAGGACCCGCGGTAATTTAGATGAAGAACATGAATTTGCATCAGAACAGAAAAAGGCCATTTGGCCCCAAATCCTCTCTTTCCGAGTACTTATCTCAACACAGAGACTGACAAAAAACCAACCCTCCTTTTGAACAGGATCTCAAGCTGCTGTAGGGGCACAAAACATGTAAGACAAAATAAACCAGACGCCACAGGGGAGCCAGGTAAGAGGGTAGATGGGGCCTCTCACAGACTGCTGAATTTGAGGTAGACAAAACCATCTTTAAAACAACTCTACTAAAATAATTCAGCAGGCCAACTTCAGCTGTCCTTACCCACAGAGTACTGTAATGCCACTGAAATTAAGAGAATTATTTCGCATTATTATTTTGCACTAGTGCCAAGGGCAGGAGGATTTGCCCGGTAAATCACTTACAATGTCTTTAAATCACCATACAATAGAAATAGCTCTGTACAAATTATGCATTCAGTGGTTAAGTTCCATATATTAATGTATATCTTGTATCTTTATCTATATGCAATGTATACTCATCTGTAGAATAACAAAAACTAGGAATGAATTGTGGAGAGCCTGGTAAGGATTGAAAGAAAATAACAAATTCAGATGACTCCCCCTATTTTAATAGCAGAATTAGCATGTACAGATCAGGGAGAAGAAGTCCATTCAAATAGGAAATGCATAAAAGCCAGAACTGAAGTGACAATCCTAAACCAGTTGTTTCAGAGTCTGCAGCGAAGGGTGATGGGAGAGACAAATCTGATTCACAGCAAGGAGCAGGATTTAGTTGTGCAGCAGCAGATAAGAGTGGAGATGAGGGATGGCAAGCTTTCGTAGAGTTGCGGTGACTAAGAAAAAATATGTACCAGTGACTGGACAGATAAAATATAGCTGGTGATATAAACCAGAACAGTATGTCAGTATTTCTACTGGTAAACTCAAATATTATACAGCCTGCCCATGTGCATTGCAGTCTGGAAAGAATTTATTAGTATTTCTGTTAATCGGGTATTTAAAATCCAATATATTAAAAAACATTATATATTTTAAATAACAAGTCACTGTTCTCTCATTCTTTGTTTATGCTGTAACACAACAGCTGTGATAACATATTTTCAGTTATCTGATGCATCCACAAACCACAGTCTCTAGGAACACAACAAATTAAAAGTGAAAATAAATAAATAACTGGATTAAATTAACAAATTATAGAAGCCACGCTCAATAGAAGAGAAACCTTTGAAGTAATGAACCACTGCTAAACTGTCCAGTCCAAACCAGGTACTTTGTACAGTGCCCAGACTTTGGCAGGTCACCAAAAGGTGAGAGATGTACAGGTTTTACCAAAAATACTCAGCCTCCTCAGGCACCTACATCTGGTGCTCTCTCAGGTAGCCCAAATTCCATCCCAGTCACTGCACCTGGAATTTTATCTCCACTGGCTCCAGCTGCCAAGGAGTCTAAGTCAAACGAAGCACAAGATCCAGAGGCTGAAGAGGAATTTATCCTATCTGGAGTGCCAAAGTAGCCCCTACACTACTGCCCACCTTTTCAATGATATAAGAAGAAAGCCTTGGCTTCTGGCACACCAATAGCCTAAAACACTGATGCCATTCTCATCCTGTGGCCAGGCAGCACCTGAATTACCCCTCCTCCCACTGTCCCTTTAAGTCACATTGATTTTAAGAAAGACTAGAGTTCAGTAACTCTAAAATCAGCAATTTGTGAGCCTGATCCCACACAGCCTACAAGGAAGAGAGCACTCAAATAGTGTCTCTGAAATGTCACATAGAGTTTACTCGAGACTGAAACACATCTACCCTACAGCAGGAAGCTGGTCCTGCTGCTCCCTGAACATGCTGCAGATCCAAGTAACACTCCAAAGGTAATCTTAAACAGACCCCATTACAGTAAACCCCAGCAAGAGGTGAAAATCTATAATTAATGATCACTGTCAATTTAGCATCTCCCATGAGCGATTCCAGAAAGCTGAAGTCTTTACATTTTGAGAGTTATCAGAATCAATTTAATTAGTTGAAAAATGGTTATTCTCAGCATAATGACCACTCTAACTGTTCCTAAAGTACCCAAGGAAACCAGGATTTAAGAGCATTCGGAAGGATTTACCTGTTGAGAGACTGATGCACTCCATGAACTGGAGGATATGACACATAAGGTGCAGTGAATAAAAGGCTATCAGAAGGATTACAAATGGATACACAATCCTAATGTTTCATAATAATTTAGCACCCTGAAACATTTATTGCAACCATTACTATACATGTATGGCTGATGCAGACCTTTCCAGATTTTTAAACTATAGTGTAAATGATTATGCCGTAGCAATTCCAGAAAAGGACTGGTCTTTTTTTCCCATTAAATTAAGATTCAAAGAGGATGTACTGGGGAGAAAGCCACCCCACAACTCAATCAGTTCTTTAAATAGATAACACAGGACACAGGAATTATTCAGGGTCTTAATGAGACTTAGTGCAGAAAGTGACAACAACAATCCTGAGGCAAAACCTCACCAATTAGGAGACTTTTTATCTTGCTTTATGTTTAGCTTAGAAACCTTTGCATCCCTGCAGTCTACAAGCAAAAAAATTCTTTACATAGCAGGTTTCAAAGATTGCCTAACAATCAATATTTGGGAAGAGCTACATGAGAAATTTCCCCTGTGATTTAGCAATGACTCCGATTCCCCAAGGTCTATGTTACTGACATTGCTGCAAATGTAGTGCAAGCAATGAAAAATGGAAGCTGCACATACTGTGCTTTCCCTGTTGCCTTTACTCAAGTCATAACTCACTCTTGCATATACTGTAATTTAACCTGTGGAGATCCCAGAGGGGGCTGTATAAACACCGCGTGGAAACTTAACCCAATCATTAAAACAGTATCACAGATTTTGCAGATTACTGAGCGTTTTCTAGGAGATCACTCAGATGAACTTTCTCACATTAAGCAGGGCTTCACCCAATTCATAAATTATTTTTCTGTATTAGGCAAATCCCCACCATACTTTGGCACCTAAAATCAGCCGGGAGCTGAGAAATGAAAGCCATGTATGTCAAATTTCTGCACGTTTTCTGACAGACCTTAATCTCTCCCTTAGCACATCCCTTAAGGTGTCATAAGTCACTTTATAAAAAACATAAAATATACCACTACTGGTTATAAAAATGGAGCTGGGCTGCTGCTAAAGTTGCCCTTTGAGGAAAAGCTCGATCTTTGGGCAAAGACTGTGCTCTCTCTCACAAACACCCAGCTGAAGTCTGGCACCCATTCAGACCTGATACCCACCACTCAAATTGTTAGCAGGTATTAGCTGTCACGTTACATTAGCCCCTCATCATGCTATCTTGCATCATGCCAGCATATAATGTGATTTAATGGGACATGACTTGACATATGTGATGTGACATGATGTGATGTGACAGGTACCATTTAAAGGGGAATGCACCTATTTTCAAATCAGATGTCCGTTATCAATTAAAGCTGCTCTGGTGATGGTCAGAAATTTATATGTCAAGCCCAAGCAAAACTAACCAGCATGTGTTGCCTGCGCTACTGAACTGATGAGCTGGGAATCTGCCAGCTACCCAAATTATCCTTGGGTAATTTGACAGATCTGTAATATAAGCTCTGTGTATCAGTTCCATGTCATATTTGCTCAGTACTACTGAAAGCATGGTTTTGCCATTTTTCTTCTTCATCCATCATGATTAAAATCACCTAAAACGTTGATTTCCAAGCTGTAACTTCAGTTCTGTTGTTATCAGCTGCTGTGCTCGGTACGTGAGAGAAAAAGAGGATAAAGAATATTGTGCTATAGCTGCAGTGAACAAAGTGCTGAGAGCATGGCAAAAACGGTCATTTAACTGACCAGATACAATGTGGAACTAATACAAAAGTTAGGAAGAGCAGCACACAGTGTGAGCAATAAAACCTTTTTGCATCCACTCCTGCGCAATGATTTTTTCTCCCTCAGTAAAGACATTAAGTGCTTGAGGCTTAAAACCAAAAAAGATTTGCATAGGTGCAATGAGATTGTCATAAATCTGTTGTAGGCAACAGGCTATGGAGTTTATGCATAATTCAGAAAGAGAGAGAGCCTGCAGATGAGTTTAGCGTACGAGTGAAATTCAGACACCGTAGTGCAGCAGCTTTACAATGCATAAGGAATTCACATTATCCTTATGCAGATTAAAGTATTGATTCTTCGTCATTTCATAGTTTAGCCATTAATATTCATGCAAACCCTCTGGGCTGGTCACCTTGCGGGAACGCACAGAGCAGCGGAGGATCAGCCCGGTTTTCCGTCGGCGCCTCAGCTCCGGAGAGAGCTCTCTGTGCATCACCGTAACATGGCTTCCCGGGAGTGATATCCCTGCACTTGCTGCTCAGTTGACTGTTTCTGATGATCTTGCTGCTGCTGCAAAAAAGGGTAAAGCTGCTGCCTCTAGATTTCCCGATGCAAAAATTGCACTTCAAGGCCGGATGGCAGCTTGAAGGTCACACACGCTGACGCCTCGCATGCCAGAGACAGGAAGCCTAATTTTAGCCCACAAGAAACTAGAGTGCTGATTAGAAAAAATGAGATTCTATAATGCTTCAAAAGCTTTACAGGGGAAAATTATTCTTAGCACAAGATATCCCATCATACCTATGGGATGCAATGCTTCAAGGATGTAGAAAGAAAAGGTTTCCATAATAAGTGGTGGAAATGAATGAAAAGTAATTACACAATTGTCTAAAGCAGTGAATGTTGAAAGAGAGTGTGGATATAATAGGATTATGTAGTGATTCTTTACCTTATGATCATCCAGCATCATAGGATAATAGAGAAATAAGTAGCAGGCTATGGATTAAAGGCGCTGGAAATATTTATAGTTTTATTTCCTGGCATAGCAGTTTCTACAAAAACCTGCAACATGAACAGTAGACTGTGCCACCTTTTCCTCCACAAAGCACTCCCAGATTTAGTATGATGGCTCCCACATGGGTCTGTCTTATAGAAGAACCTGGTCTCACCCGAGTGGCCAGGCAGGGGCAGACAGCTTGTGTGGTGTCTGCCCCCGATATTCTGCTAAGTGCCAGTGGTTGTTCCATGCACTGGGGATTTGTGCATTAAGAAAGGGAAGTTATGTTGTTAGGAGAGGTTGTTTCACAGCCAGTTCCATTCATTATCACACATATTCTCCCCTTCTCCTCTTTGTAGCCCATGTCATTCTTGCAGAATATGTTGCACTCACTTTCACAGAAAAACAGCTCTCTCCCTGCACTTGTTTTTAAAAGTGCTTAAGAGCATTTAGTGGCAGGAAGAGATGGGCAGACAGAGAAGGGCCATGACCAGCTCCTTACATATCACTTACAACTGCTGCTGAGAATCACACCAGGAATCTCCAGATGGGCAAACTCCTGGAAGAGCTCAGCAGGAGTTCCATGGCTGCATGACCAGCTCTGCTCTCACACACTGGTTATATCCAGTGTACCACTAATGCACTGCACATGATGACAATGAAAGATAAATGCTGTGCCTTCCACATCCTCTGTTTCAGTAATAAAGCAGCTTTGGGAAAGCTTTTTGTCCCTCAGATTTATTTGGAATTTTCACTTTCCTGTTTACAGTCACATATATTGCTTAACATTCACACAGTCCTCACTGCGAGTAATTTTCAAGTTCTCAAATAGTTATAAGAATAATTTCTGGACTTCATATAATGCAATTACAAAACAAGCATAACCAGTTCATAAAACATGCCACAAAGATTATCACCAACACTTCCACTCCCCCAGACTCCACTTTTTGCCTGTGTCAAATCATAAAGTCAAGTTCTGGATTTACTTTTGTAAGCATTTCTGAATGCATTTTTCCTAAAGCTTTTTAATAGAAAAATGAAAATAAACATGCCAGAGCAGGAAGCAGTAAAGTTAAATGGAGAAGTTCCCCATTCAGAAGTTTCAACCAAATTCTCCTATAGGCACCTGCCCATCAGATATGATGAGATTTGTTTGCTTGCATGTACTTATTGATGGAGACTGAACAGATCATTAGCATTAATTGCTGAATTTATGCTCATTAATCGACAATGCATTTTAATTACTTCTTTAGATGATAATTTTGAAATAAATGCTTGTCCCTTTACTTTGTTCTGTACAGAGTTCTTGAAAGAGCATTGCAAACAAGCAGGACCCGGCAAAGGGAAATCAGTATTGAATTGTTTGGGGTTATATTCCTGTATTTTACACCTTCAGGCACAGTGTTTATTTAATTATAATGATATATTTACCACTGGGGAATTTCTGTTCCCATCCAGATTTTAAAAGTTCACATCAAGGTCAGAAATTGCATTTTAGACTCAAACTTCAGATTCCAAGTCTGACCCGTTGGGTTTTTTTAGCACAGAGTACACAATTCCTCAAATTCAGGTAAATTTGAAAAGCAGTTAAGAACATAAAAACAGCCATACTGAGACCAAAAACCCCTCTAGCACAGTCTTCTGTCTCTGAAAATGCCCATAAGTGGATAAGTAGGGAAAAGTATAAAACCAGGACAAGTATAAATCATATTCCCCCTTAATATTCACTCAGGCTCCACTTATTCTCAACTTCGGGACTTCCTGAACCAGGCATGATATCCATGTGTTCAGCTAAACCTCAGTGAATTTCTTCTCCAAGAACTTGACCATCCTCCTCTTACACCAATAGAGAATTTTAGCGCCCATCAATCTTTTGGCAAGATCGACTCTCCACTACATGAGATCCATGTCTTTTTATTTCTTTTAAATCTGGCTCCTGCTACCTTCATTTGATTTCCCCCAGCTCTTGGACAAGATACTGTGAAGAGAATGTGAACAACTGAGCCTTATCTGCACGTTATGATTTTATAGACTGCTATCACAGTCTCCATCAGCCCTCTCTTTTCCAGACTGAAAGGTCCTCATTTATTTAATCACTCCTAATGCAGAAGCTCTTCCATGCTTTGCTTATCTTTTAGACCTTTCATGGAACCCTCTTCAGTTCTACTGCAGCCTTCTGGAGACTGGGGAGGAGAGAGGTCTTTGGGGGCAGAAAAACCTTCTCAGTGTCTACTGGGAGGCAGATCATGGATTTTCACACAACATAATGATAGTCTCCATTCCTTTTTAAATTTTTTTTTTATTTTCTAATGATTTCTAACAGTTGATTTGTCTTCTAACCGTTACTGAGCACTGAACTGACACCCTCAGGGACTTAGCTACTGTCACTAGAATACCTTACCTGAGGACACAGACGATAAGATCACAAGACATCATCATAGGTCTAGGCAGTTAGGATCTTTTTTCTCATGTGCATCACCTGACATTTACCCACACTGAATTTATCTGCTATTTTATTCTGCAGACACTCATACTATCTGTTTTTCATTTGTCAAGCAAAACAAGGCAGATTATCCCTGTGTAAATCAGCATCCTCTAGACACATTTTTAAAATGGGCTGGTTGTCCCATCAACTTTGAATGATAGAAGTTGCTCCTGCATTTGTTATTTGTTAAGGTATATCCCCATCTGTCCAAGGAGGTCACAGCATGGATTTATTACAGCTTACTTCATAAAAATAATATCTTCATGGAGGGTCGGCTGTGCTACATCCCCACTTCTTAGACCTCTGAATACATCTACACAAAGCTGCTCAGAAAATCTCAGAGAGGTTTTTAACTGAATATTGAAATCAGGACACTTTGCAGAAAGAATTCCATTTCTAAACATGCAGCAAAACTCAGGCATAGTTCTGGAGGACTCTTGCCTGTGCCTCCCAACTCAAAGGCCAGTCTGGTTTTCAGCTCCTTGCTCCCAGTGCTGGTTGCTCCCAGGCCAGTAGGACTGTGATATTCCCTAGACTTTCCAGCTTCCAGTCTCTGGAGCCAGTTCCCAGAAAAAGGTCTTGCAGCAGCCTCTTTAGGTCTTGGAAACTCTGGCAACCGAACAAAAAAGCTGCCAAACGTTTCCAGGTTTGTTTATACTTTAAGGAATTGCTTTAACAGGCTGATCAGTTGCCCTGGTGTTATTTATTAGTGGGCAAACACAACCAGTGGGAATTGTGTTACTTTCTGCCCACAGTTACAAGGAATTTCCAAGCCATTGCTGCACATTATCTATTTCCCCTTGGAAAAAAGCTGGATTGTCTTTGATTAAAAAAAAAAAAAAAAAGCAGGATTAAAAAAAATCCAAATATTTGCATAATTATACTGTGGGTTGGGTTTTATTTTTATATTTTCTGATTTTGCGCCCACTTTGAGAAGAACTTTTGCACAACTAATTTTTGCAAAACCTCAACCATGCACAGTTTGTTCATTGAAAGTGAAAAAAGAATGTGTTTGTTTAGATTTCTGCCATCTTCAGATGACTTTTTGTTCAATTTCACAGATGTTAAAGATGTACATGATTTAATAAATCACATGATTAGAAAGACATCTAAAATCAAATCTATTAAATTGTCAATGGACAGAATTAAGACTTCAGATTTATTTCAGCAGGGAAATAACTTATTTATATGTTCATCCTGGTAACTGTTTCTTCAGAGGAAAAAAATTACTGTCCATATACACCTTCCAATTCCCTAATAAATTCTTCCATTGCCATGTGAAAACTTTTACACTTGAATAATCAGCTGTTTGATGGCTTACCACCAAAAATAAATAAATCAACAATTCAAACATGGTTTAGATTCTCATGGGAGGGAGAGCAGAAAAATTAAACTAAAAATCGCAAATGTAAATATTTCTAGAATGTATTTTCATTTCAAACCAAGTAGCATTTATTGATGAAAAAGCTTCAGCCGTATTGGAAATTCAGAGCACCTGTTTTCAGAGCAGTGTCTATTTTCTGTTAGTATTTACAAACATTCAAAAATATCTACTTCCATGGGTGAGAACCACAAGCAGAAAACCCCAACTACTAAACTTCCCAATTCCTATGGAGACCTTTTCTCACAGATCTGTGCCTTGTACTCTAATTCTTGGAGATGATCTTTACTCTCACTGATTTAAAAGGGCAACTTGAATGATGAAGCATTGCAGTAGAGGTCTATTGCATTTCAAATTTTAGATCCCCAAAAACAGAGAAAAAATTTTGGCAGCATCACTAAAGTATCTGTTCTTCCTAAAATAGAAACAACAGAATACGCTTCAGCGACTCTTTGACTACACAAATCAGTAATTGCAAAGATCAGATGATTGTTCTTTTAGTACAGGAAAGAATCTCAATAGTTTTATAGCAGAACAATTCCTGTGTGATTTTTTTTTAGAAAACAAAATATAATCATTTTAACCCACAGATTAAAGTGCCTTTCTCCTTCAATTATATAAATCCTACACCAGATTAGAAGACAAAATCATATCTCTGTCTACATTATGACCTGAAACGAAACAGGTTTTTTGCTATATTGACAGAAATCTTTATCTCCAGGGGCCTGCATTTGCTCTTACTGAAGTTAATGCAAAAAATCTAATTGGTTTCAATGGCAGCAGGAAACGTTCTGAGGCTCCATTCATGGGCCTTTCTGGAGGAAACACAAGGAGAACATTTGTGACCATTATCCCCTCCCTCTTTTACCATTTATCCTTTCTTTTCTTTTTGCCCCATATTTCAGAATTTTAATAGTTAGACATAATTGCTGGGGCTTGAAAGAAACTGCCATGTGGGAAATGTATTTCTTAGGCACCTTTGAATTATTTTAAACTGTCAGCTCTCAGAGACTGCTGGCTGGCAAGACTCCTGCTCTGTTCCACAGTGTCAAATTCTATGCTGGATATTGTTCATTTTTTGGAAAGATGTACAGAATTATATTTGTGCTTTGCATTAAAAATACAGCTAATTTTTTTATACATGAGCCTGAAGATACAAAGTATTAGATTAATTGGGTCAGATTTTCATGAAGGAAACAAGGGAAGGAAAAACGTGTAAAAGGCAAAAATGTTTTAAGCACAAGTGAAAAACATAAAAATATCCTGCTTCCATTTCAATTTTTTTTCCCATAGGGATGCTTTTCATTGTTGGTTGAGGGTGCTTTTAGCATATTTAAAATAAAGCAGACATTATCAGTGAAAATTCATGAAGTAATTTAGTGAAAAAATTAAGAAGGGAAGGAGAAGGGCCCATGGCCAGACAGGAATGGGAAAGCTAAGACACTATTCCTGGAATGGTCTGGGTTGGAAGATACCTTGAAGACCATCTGTTCCCAACCCCCTGCCATGGGCAGGGACAACACCCACTATCCCAGGCTGCTCAGAGCCCCATCCAACCCGGCCTGGAACACTTCCAGGGATCGGGCAGCCACAGCTTCTCTGGGAAATCTGTGTCAATGTCTCTCCACTCTCACAGTAAAGAATTTCTCCCTAATATCTCATTCCTAAACACAACGACAGAAAAGGTCAGAATTCACACTGCTCACATTAATATTGCAAATGCACCTCTACAGAAATGGGAAACAAATTGAAATTAATTCATTGTTTGCTGGTTTCCATATCCTCACATCTTCTGAGCAATCAAATCTGAAACTAGTACAAGGTGACTACTCAAGTATCTTTCTAAAAGAAGCCAACTGCAGAAGAGTTTTTTCTGATTACTTTTTTCACTCAACCCAAGTGTTTCCACACTGCTAGAAAAAGAATTTCCATAAGTAAAGCCCAGTTGCAATCTAGTCACACACACACACTAATAATACACAGCTCTTTTTCTCAGGCATATTATTTACATTATGGATTTATTATTGTCTTCTGTTATGTTGACACGAAATAATCTTTCATCTCCTTCTATGTTAAAACAGTGCAAGCGTCCTTTGCTCAGTAAATAATTCAAAGACATATAAATATTTTAAGAACAATAAGCAGTATATTTTGGAGCAGTGGAAGAGAAGTGAAATTAGTTATTTGTAACTGAGATCTTGATTGCAGCAACATAATTGTTTTTCAGTTTTCATTATCCCACAGTGAACCAAATTTCTCCCTTTACTTTCAGACACTGAATATTTAGTTTCATCTGCAAAAGTAATTTTTATGAAAAAACATAAAAGCGTTCAAGCATGAACTTCCAATGCTTCCAAGATCTCTGTGCTAAACAAAAGGAAATTTGCTTATAATAATTTGTTTGTCCTGCATACAAAATTTTAAACCATGGTATATTAATCTTTTTTCTCAAACATTGTGTTTAAGGGTTAGTAGATACAACCTCACAGAATATTTGAATATAATTAACTTGTGAAAAGTTTCAGTTAAAAGGAGCTTTTCTTGATCACACTGAAATAACAAAGGGGAAAATTTCTTATTCTTTTTATATTCACATAGTAACTATAGTTGAAATGATAAATCAAAACTGACCTCCAGTCAAAAGTAATAGAAGTTTAGAAAGCTGAATAATGTGCAGACACAGCAAAAATTCATTTGGGAATCACTTATTGCTCACTATTTTTCTGTGATCTGAGGCTGGCCCTCAGATCTGCAATGCAGATCTCCAAAGTCTGGAATGAGACAGGCTATAAGGCCTGGCAGGAGATCTACATTAATATTGTCAACGCATCCACATGTCATCTTCTTTCCCTTAAAAGATTAGCACAGAATTTGTGTATCCCATTCTCTTTTCAGTGTTGGATAGGCCTGCTCTAAAACATGTCTAAGAAGCAAATCTTGAATCTCTATGTAGTAGTGAAATTTTAGGCACAGTTGACTAGGCATTAATTTTAAAATATGAAGGATGAAAAGTTTCAGGAAAAAAAAAAAAAGATGTAAAGCTATAGATTGCTTGCAGAACAAACAGTCACCCATCTCTGAGCAGCCATCCCCTGTCACTCCCTCTCTCTGGATAAGGATATTTCATAAGGGAGCATTTGGCTGCAGTTCTTCAACACGGCTTTGACAGCTGCAAACCTCAGTGCTACAGACAACTGGTTAAACCCCCAGAAATTTACAACTTCAATTTAAATCGTGCTTCTGAAACACAGACAGCGGAAAATCCAGAGAAGAATATCTATTTAATCAGATATTTTCTATGAAGGTGATTAAAAATATACTTGGGGGGGGGGGGGGGGTTACAACTTTGG
>VZRV01008982.1:1104076-1123377 GCA_013398115.1 Falcunculus frontatus
TTTAGCCATTTGTGAACATACTTAAAAGCAAGCACGTCCCATGCTCCAGTAAATTTTAAGTGGAGACCCCATTCCAACTCCATCACCCTACACTGCATGACAAACACAGGGCTCAGAGAAACTTTGTCAGATGAAAAATACTTTGAGGAGAAGAGATGACCAAGAGTATGAAAGCCAGGGATTGACCTCACTCAGTCTCTTTTACAAAGTAACACGTACTTTTCGAAATCTTTGTCCATTTAAAACAAGGAGATTTTATAAGTTTTCGGTTAAGTCCTTTTTTCTTCATCCTATTGTGCCTTTCCTTAGCTTTCTCCTGAATAAAGCTTGTTATCCCTTGGTTTTCCCCCCTCTTCCTGTTTGTTTTAGAAGCCTGAGGGTTACATAAAAAACTCTTTGAAGTCCAACAGAAATTTAGTAGCTGCCCTTGTGACCTTGATAAAGATCAAGGATAGACTTGACTTAAAACTGCTAAAAGGCAGTAGCAAAAAAAAAAATTGGAAATTTCCTATTAGAAAATAGAGGAGAAATAGCCCCTTCAACCCTCAGAAATAGCAGAGATAAAGCTGATACATTTGCATACTCCCAAACATGTAAAACAATTTCAGTATGGCAACTACTTTTTCCAACAGATTACTAATCTTTCAAGAGAGTAAATTTGAATGGTTACTTAATCATCTAATGCACATTTTGTCATAGGCATTTTAGTGTGCTTTATTTTCAAAACCAGATGAAAGTTTTGCAAAGTACCTAATCAGAACTCTTCCAGCTTCAGATACCTAAGGCAAAAACCAATATTTTCCCCTTGTACAGCATCTGTACAGACTTTGGACCTGGAAAGCTGTAGGACTATGTGGCTTTTTTTTGATTTTGACCAAGTTTCCAAACTAACTCCCTGTCGATCTCTACCTTGGCATTTTGGGAGAGACATAATGTTTCAGATGAGTTTCATTATGACCAGAGTGACCAGTGAGGGCCATTACATGCATCGCAGTGAAGTATTTGAAAAAAGAAACTTTAAGAAATTATTAGTATAAACATGGATTTTGTTTACATTACTTTATGAGGAAAAAACATGATAACAAGACATCCTAATTGACTATATCCCATGGACTTTAAAAGTGTCAGAGCAATTTAGCCTTTAAAGCACTACATAAAATATTTTATCACATCTCTGCCTCAGTAACTTTAATAAACTACACAGCCTTCAGGGACCAGGCTCCTTATAAATTAACTGCCTTCAACTTGCTGCACAAGGGTCTTTATCTCTTGTCAGCTTAATTATGTGTTTAATTTTATTTTTAACATTTTTTAAAATGACCCACACCAAGAGAAGCCTAGATTGTTTAATTAAACAAATGAATACGGTTATATCTAGCATGATCAAAGCACTAATTTGTCATGCTAATGTTTTATATGAAGCTGATAGTTCCATTGTAGTGCTGATACACTAGTTTAGACTAAAGTTTATCAGCTCACCTTTCCAGCAATAATTTAAAGTTTAACTTTGTTCCACCGCCCTCTTACAACTAATTGGCTGTAGCTTTTCCCTGGTGTCTCAGCAGAAGCCAGGCTCTAATAAGTTATTAAGCAATTGCTAATGCATTATTGCTTATGCATGTGTTCCAAACTCGCACTCTGCTCCAGAAGGGCTCAGATGAGTGTCTGGGTAGCAGAACGCAGCTGCACAAGAGGTTCACTTCAGCTGCAGAGGCCTCAAAGCACTCTAGCCACTTATGCTAAAGGGTAACAGAACTGGGAGAAGAGGCTTTCAGCTCTCTCTGTTGATTTGGTGGCAAGAAGAGGGAGAAAAGGAAAGAGAACCAAAGTTTCTCAGCCCCAATCCTCAGAAAACACTCAGCGATGTTGGGAGTCTGTATCCCACTATATGCTCCAAAAGACTAGCTTACTTTTCCTGCTGAAATGCCATTAAATTAGAACAAAATCATTGGAAACCAGGCTATTCTGCTGCTCTGTGATGACACAGACCAAGAAGGTTGCCATCAGACATTCACTCTCACTGCGTGGACTGACTCCTGACCCATGCACACCAGGACTGGCAATAAGGGCAGAGTACATTTGCCTGCTTTAATATTAGTATCTCTCGTGTTGCCCTTTTAGGAAACAGCTTAGAAGTCATAGTCATGTAACACAGTAAAGGGAACCAATTGTTTCACATTTGCTGAAGGTCCACAATAACTCTCCTTCCCCGGCCATGTGACAGAGTTCACAGAAGTGACAAGGCAGCAGATGTGGGAGTGTGACGAAGAACTAAGCACAGGTTGATTCCCCACTAGGCTGCAGGGTCCATTTGGTCAAGAGGCTCATCACTTCTAGAAAGCAGAGAAGGGGGAGTGGCTAGGGGTGACAAAGTCCTTCCTGTCACAGAGATGCCAACTATCACAATGGCTAATTTATACCAGGGCATTTTCTGAGTATGGATTTAAAACTCGGGTCGGTAGAAGTCAAATATGTATTTTTTGAAACCTTCGTGCCAGGATGACACCAGGCAGTAGATGGGAACAGTTCAGGGTGACACGATTTGATTGATGATGGCTCCACAGTGCATATGCAGAGCAACTTCAGAAAGTGATAGGAGGCACCTGGTAAAAGTCCATGGTGAAGGTCAAAGCTGACAGAACCTTTATATATGTGGGAAGATGCCAGGGAAAGAGCAATAACTTTTAGGAATGCTAAAAGAAGTAAAAAGCTGAAAAGTACAATTGCAAGATCTTGTGGAATTTATGGCTTGCTTGGTTAATGTGTCTGGCTGGCTGAATGATAGCTCCATTGTGGTAATAATACAATAGCTGAAAGTGAAGTTCAACTGCCCATCTTTCTAGACAAAATGTAGAACTTTCACTTTGTTCACAGTGCCCCTCAGACCAACAAGGACTGACTTGTTTTCTCAAATGCATTGCAGATGCTCATAAGTTATTACCCAATTACTTTTTTGCCACATGCATCCAGGCAGTTAGTACATGAAATTTAAGACTCACACTTAATGGAAAACTTTGAGAAGGACTTTACTTATTATGCTTCTCTACATAAACCCCAGATTTTACTGTTTTCTTGGATAAATTTTTTGCAAGTCCTTTGATTTTAGGAATTTCATTTGTTCCTCTGTTTTTGTCTTCATCTGAAACCATTATGTTTTACTCATTTTTCTCCATAGAAATTATGTTAGCAATGAAACATGATGACTTAAAAGCAGAAACAGAGAATAAACATTTAATCTTTTCAAAATTAAAATTAAAAAATATTGGTTTAACATGAGTAAAGTGTGATAGCTACATATTGCAGAGGTAAAAGCACTGAACAGCCAATGGGGCCAAATCATCAAATTAAAGCAATAATTGATTTAAAAGGTACTGTGCTAGTTTTTCCCTAGCTGAATCAAAGATATGATTGACAGCTGCTTCTTTTCAAGCTTTTTGGATCATAACTCACTAAGAATGGTCTTCAGTTGTTGAAATTATGAAGCTCATGATTTAAGCCAAAACTTCCTGGACTGAATGTTTGGACTCGGATGTTCTTTTGACTGTTGTATGAACTCTGTCCAGATTAAAAACTCTCATATCATCACAATTTGCTCCTCTCTGTACAAGTTCGTAAAATCTCAACTAAACTCCCCCAAGATTCGTGCTCTGATTTGTAGCAGTCATCATGTTTTCCTCTTAGCTTCAGTTGCTGATCTGGAAAATAAGCCAGAAGGTTTTCCTCCCATATTCCTGATTTCTATCTTCCCAATGATGAAGTTCTGTGGAGGGGGAAGCCTTTTGAAAGTAGAAGAGCTAGACCTAAGGAATTAAAGGAAAGAAAGAAAAAGCAAAATGGACCAGGTGGCCAAGAAACTGTTTAAAGATGGGATTTTTTCCTAATGGGCTGTCCACCCCACTGGGAAACATCAGAGCTGGGTTTGCAGCTGGGTACCAGAATGGCTTTGCAATTTCAGCCCTTGCACACCCTTGTCTCAGAGGAGGGTATTCCCACACCCCACAGTCCCTGCCCCAGAAGCACCATGCTGCCAGCCAGAGGAAAGTGCCTCTGATCAGCCCACGAGCCACATACAAATACAAGCTCTGGTGCTTCCCCTGTGTGCAACAGGGTGTGAAAACCAAGGTTGTACAACATCCACACCCCTGACTGTGTACATGGAGGTGACTGGGCTGCCCTCATAATTCCTCTGGTTTTATAAACGGATTTGCAGTTATATTTTTATATATAGCCCATTTAATGAAATAACTATTCCATATCTATCAAGTAGGGGTGAAGGGACCCTCAGCTACTGCAGTTGGTAAGAAATGGCACATTATAAATCACATTTGCTTTTAAAAATCAGAAGAATCAGATTCCCAGTCCAACTCTGCATTACTTCAGGTAATGCAGTACATTACATGACACACCTAACTTCTGCAAACTTCAAATTGTTGCTAAGAAATCCATTCCTTCACTAAAGTCATGAGGTATTTCACTTACATTGAGAACTCTATTCTATGACAGTACCTGTTAAACGTCCATTTATTTTTTCCATGGCTTTCTCATTTGCTGAAAGCTTGGGCAACAGTACCCCTTAGGTTAATCCTAACATTTTAATTAGTTCCAAGCTGACAGCTATTTGTACTTTCAGTAATAAATTTTAAAGTCTCTGAAAAGTAGATTAGTGTGTAATTTAGGAAAGCTTGCTCATGTGTTTCACTTCTCTGTGAAAGACAGACACGCTCATGAGATTAAGCTCTAGCCTGGCAGAGAACCTGTTTTTCCTAGCACATATTAGCTTCTGATGTCATAAATTATGTTTCAATCCTGACTTAGCCAGCCTGTTGGTGGCAAGTAGTTCACAGAAGACAGGCTCATTTGCCGGTAGAATACTCAGGGAAGTGGTCCCATCCTTGGAGATACTGCCTGGTTGATGAACTAATTTGACCTTCCTCAGTTCTTTTTGTTTTACGTGTGCCGCTCCAGTACAACTGCCCATGGAGGTCACTGCATTTGCAAGCAAATAAGTTGGCTTCCCTGTCATTCACACCTCTGGATGGTCTCTCCCTCCACAAATATTTCTGGAAGACCTGCATTACCAGGGCTCTCGTTCATCTCAGACTACCGTATGTCACTTATGACAGAAAGAAAACTACTGTGCTCATAGGTTAGGTCTTATTGGAAGGCTTGCGTGTTGTTTTATTTGTTTGTGAGGAAACTGGTTCTTCAGGTAGAGAAAGTGACCCTGACAGTTTGAAATGGTCAGGTCAGACTTAGCCAGTGACATAAAATTATGCACCAGTCATCATTCTTCAATAGATACTCCAGGGAATGAAAGAGAAATGAAAACCTGTTCCAGAGTATACAATTATTCTCTCTTTGCAACTCTAGACACTACACAAACACACCTGATTTTCAGATGTCTGACAATATTGTAAAGTTATAATATTGAATTTTACAAATTCATTCACTGCTGTACCATCAGATTTGAACCTTGCTTGTGCTTCCACAAATAAAACAGGAATGTGCTTTCTGTTACAGATGCTGGAAATGACTAGATAACGCATTTCACAACCATGCCAATGGTTATTTTCTTTCACTCATCATCTTTTGTTCACTGCCAGTTATTTCAGTTGGCAGATGTGGTTTCACAATCCTCTATAATTGTATCTGCTAACATTGCATAGCTGAAGGTTCCTCCCAAGAGCATCTTTAGATATTTCTTATGTCCACTGCAGGTCTGTTTCCCATTAGTTATTTCCTTACAGAATAATTTCTTCAGTAAATGCCTCTTATCCAACTGTGGAAGGCAATCTCCTCATCCAACTGTGATAGGAAATGGTACCACACGTTCCCTTTTCAGCTTCTGGCTAGCTCAGCACAAAAATAAAGCAACTGTGCTCCTCAAAAAGAGCTCAGCTGACCCCACTGCAAGTGTCTCTATATTTTCTCTTTCTAGAATATTTGTTCACATTCCTGCAGGGGATGGACTAGAGAGGAACCTATCAGAGGGTTTTCCTGGCAAAAGGAGCAGAACAATGTAGGATATGCTAGGTCAGACCAGTTTAGTGGTCAGTAAATGTGGATCAGAATAAAAATTGATTTTAAATGTTAAGAAATTCTCCCAGTGTTTTGACAGCAGGCATAAACAAGTGACACATGATAGATGTTAGAATAGATACAGCAATTAAATCAAAATCACTTTAATATTTTGACTCTTCCCCCCCGCCACCCCAATCTTACAAAGAACCAGACACTATCTAATCAACATTTAATGTTTTCCCCACTGCTTTGTAAAGATATTTTTAATTCCCTTCAGGCAGTCATATTAATAACAAAAAGTTCACTTTCTGTTCTAGAAATATTTTGAAACCCCATGCATACATACACACAGGAAGTGAGAGTAAATAGTTGCTGTAAACATAATGAAAAACTGCTAAAATTTAGACTTTGCTAAAAACTAATTTGATTTCTCGGTTATGTTAGAATCATCACAAACACTAATCTACAGCTGGTAGTCTCAACTGTTCCTTCACTTGTGTGTGATTAAAGACGGGTATAAAAGTCTAAAACAAATGTGAAAATTAAAATTGAAATTTCAAAAATACACTGCTGAAAATAGGACACTTTTTTTTCTTTCCTTAATTATATTTGAATTGCAGCTTATTTTTATTCATCATAGAACAGTTTATGTCGGAAGGGACCTCAAAGATCATCTAGTTCCAAACCCCCTGCCATGGGCAGTGACACCTCGCACTAAAACAGGTTGCTCAGAGCCTGCCCTGTGAAGAATTTCTTCCTAATATCCAGTCTAAACCTACCTTCTGTCAGTTTAAAGCCATTAAAAAAACAAAAACTCAACCAAAATCCACCAAAAAAAAAAACCAAAACAAACAAGAAAAACCCACAAACGAACAACCCAAACAAACCCCGAAAAACAACCCCGACAAACTCAAAAAAAGGAAAACCACCTGCAGAGAGTCTGCCCAGGATGAATGACTACAACTAGACCAGAGAAAGGGATTTTTCTATTTTTAAAGGTATTTAAACATTTCCTTCAGGACTTTTAAATATACTGTGCTGGTTTTGACTGTGACAGTAGATTTTTCTCATAGCAGCCAATATGGAGCTGTGATTTTGGATTTTGCTGAAAACAGTTGATAGCACAGGTATGTTTTTGCTATTGCCAAGCAGTGCTTACACAGAAACATCAACTAACAATAAACCATTCCTGTGATTTACACCCTTTATTTGAGAAGAAAATTTGCATCATAATAAAACTAGTTGCCCACCCTGGGGGAGCAGCTGTGCTGAACTCTACACAGCAAATAATATTGGGATGTCTCCTGTCAAGCAAATGGGAAGAATAGCTGGGGTACAATCTCACAGCATCCAGTCTGGGAAGCACAGATATGCCCTGACATTTGGAAAAGCTATCCAGCAGAGATGTTACAACAGAGACGAGCAATGTAACCCACTTCTCAATCCTCTAGTCAATTGGAGCTGTCAAGTGGCACCTTGTACTTGGCTAACATGAAACTCTCAAGAATGTCCAACAGTTGGGTGCCGTCAAGTATTTTGCTGAAATCTAAAGTCCTTAAGCAAGAAAGTCTAATAGGATATGTATGGAAATCATGCAAAGTATTACTAAGGATGTGACAAATCATACGATAGGAATAGCTTCAAAGCCCAGCAGCATGTGCCAATCTGTGCCCTGATTACTGATTAACATTCAGAAACATTTCAGAGAGAAGCCAGACTTGAGACAGGATTGGAAGTGATATATGTTATGTGAGCGGTACATTCGGTTTCTTAAGTGACTCTTCAGAGACTTTTGATAATTCCCAAAGGGACCTCCCTCTAATGATTTAACAAAGTGATCAAGGATCAAGGCACCTAGAATTCATGAACAGCATGACACTGCCTCCCTTTCATGTCTGACATCCTAAGGACAAAGAAACTATGAAAGGTTCACAGCTGTAACAAAAGTGAGAGTTCTTAAAATACAGCACTGTAATGGCAGTGATGGCAGTTCCAAAGGAATTAGTCTGCACTCAGCAAAACTTTCCAACAAACAAATTACTGTAGAAAATTTTCCCTCTAACCTATTTCAGCATAAATCAATGATACTTTTTCACATATGTCCCATACTCGTCTACTATGACTCCACAAATGTAGCAGCATATTAGGTGGACTATTTTTAGATCAGTAGGGCAGCCTTTACATCAATTCCTAGTGATTTGCCTTGCCTGTATGCCCACCCAGCTATTCTCAGCTGCTGCTGGTGTCTGCTTTCTCCAGGGCACACTCATATCCAGCATAAACTGATGCAGTGCTATGACAAAGAGTATGCTCTATTTTGCCGTATTCAATATCCCAGGATGCTGTAAGAGAGGAGCAACATGCTTAACCAGGTGTGGTTTACTATGAAGATCCTGTATTTATTGCTAGAACATTTCCAGCTACCAAAGAACTCTCCATATATTCATAAAAAGCAATGTAAACGGAGTGTGGACCCTTGCATATAAAACGAGACAAACAGGACAAGAAGTCACTGGGAAAATTACATTAATACTGTCTCAGCTTCTTGTGGAGAAGAAGAGAGACAGAAAAAGGAACAAGTGAAGCACATAGGGATGCTAAAGTCCATATGTTACCTTAAGAAAAAAATCCTCCCAGTGATCGGCATCTGGGGCCAGCAGATGCCAGGTTTGCCTAATGAGGGGCCACGGCAGTTCCCAGCTCTGTGACAGGTTGAAGGGCAATGGAAAGAGACTCATTCCCGGGTACAGCCCACAGCAGCAAAAGGCAGATCTACATGGGAACGCTGCTGCCACAGCAAAGAAGAACACTGTGATCACATTAACTTTAAAAGAGTGAAAGGGAAGTAATTTTAAAAAGCTTAAATACCAGACAGGTGTTTGCCACTCCCATACACTGCAATCTAGACTTGATAGCAATGCAATATTTGAATATGATAATTAAACATAATTTTTTCTGTCACATACGGAATTGACTCCTAGGCTCCTTTTCTCACACCCTTGTTACTTAGCAGTTAAATAAAGTTCACTGACTTCAGTATGAATTTTGCCCAAATTCTGTTTCAACTCCTTTTGTCCCACTCTTGAAGGGAGTTTTGCTCACTTGCCTGAGTAAACTGCTTTGGCTGCTGAGAATGCAGGAATGTTTCAGCAAGTCAGGATACATTTTCCTGAGAAACAAGAATTCTGGGAGGTCTTATTCTATTAATTGATCCGTTTATGCAAGTGCAAATAAATATGCACTGAGCAGTATATAATTTGCTTGCAAAACAGGTAAACATAGCTTAAGCTATCTCAGCTGAAGTCTATGGAAATCACTGAGTGACCTCTATTAGAGTGCCTTAGGATTTTACACTGAAGCTGTAAGATCCAAAGGGCAATTACTAAGGAAGGAAACCAATAAATTATGTGAATTGAAATGTGTGTGGTCTGTCTGCTGTTATGGATGCATTCTAAAATAGTATTTGAAATATTGCCTTAAGGGAACACTGATCAGTTCAATATATTTCATACATCCCTAGGAAGAAATTTCCAAGCCAACCACCAAATATTTTTTGAAGTAAAAAATGAAATAAATAAAAAACCCCGGCTTAACATTGCTGAACACTGAGCATGGAAATGAGGTTCAGGAAAGCATTACAAAATTTGACCCTGAATCAATATATAATAAATGATATATTTAAATAAAAGTAAATTCTTTAAAACAAAGATGAGACACTTGTGAACAGATGAAGAATCTAGCCTCTGATATTTTATTCATATTTTAATAATTCTGCTGTTTGTATTCTCTGCTCTCTAAGTGAAGGTTACACCTGGAACTGTCATCAAGATGGGTAAGAAGCACTTCAAACTATTTACATCCAGAGTTGCACTTTCTCAGAAGTTTTTGGCATTTGAATATAATGATTTTTTAAAGGTCCTCAATGTGTCCAGGAGACAGATGGGATTCCAGCTAATTCTCTTCTCCTTTGATCCTTTGCAGGCCCTTGCAACATTTCTAAACAAAGACTTTCTAACTTTTCTAAGTGGATAAAATCCAAATCTCAGTGAAAACAGTGAAAGAACACTCCTTGTCCCTAGCAACCTTTGGAAAAGGACCTGTATACCACGTTGACTGTTGACTTAGGAGTGAGTCTTCATTTTCTTTTCATTTTACTCCATCATTATCTTTTCTCCTAAGTTAATAGCAGTGGCTTGTGAAATTTAAAGATCTGGTAGAAATATCCTACTTGAAAGACATCATAAAAATAGGTGTATCTTTAATGTTTGCCAACTGCTTAGTAGATTATAAACAAACTCATAATGCCAAACACTGCAAGCAATTTCCAGTGAAAACTCCTTTAGTAACCCCTGTCTAAAATTTGATTACTGTATTTGGTACATTGATTTAGCAATGAAAGTAACAACAATATCATAATTTTAAACTTCCTTGCAGGAGTGTTGTAGAGATACACTTAAGTTCATGTTTGTGTAGCTTTCCCTGTCTGCTTTAAATTATGAAATGCATTATTTAAGGAGAGTGATAACAGCTCTAATTGCAAATAAAAACAGGGTGTATCTTTAAAAAGTGCCCCTGTGAGACGTTACAGCTAAACCCAGTACTACAGGAACAGCACATAAAACCTGATAGATTATAGAAAAAAGCCCTGTGACAGTTTTCATGGTCTGTTCACCCCATACTGCATTTCTGAAGAAAGCATTCTTAGTTAAATTCGCTCAGTGAGCAACAGAAACACTGTTATTTATGTGTACTTAGAAGCTCCTATTACAGACTGAGGCCTCACTGCGCAAGGTGCAGTACAAATTTAACAAAAAACTTGCCCAGCTGGAAAGGATGCATGATGTGAATACTATAAATATGCTCTGTTTACAGCTGTACTGCAACCTTTATTTTTCAGTTCAGACACTTCCTGTCCATTACCAGTTGCTTCTGACATCCTACTGAATTCCCAAGTGCTACCATGACATCTCACACTGGGTTTGATCTCACTAATGCCACACTTGTTCTGGAGAAAGAGTGGGAGGGGCTGTCTGCTATTTAGCTCTGACAGCAATCCATAAACATTGCAAACATTGTGTTTTCTTCCCTAACCTCCAGAAATACTAGAGCACACACTCCTGAGACATTCAGTGTTTGGACAACCCTTGCAGACACATGATAGGGTTCTTGGGGCTGACTTGTGCAGGGCCAGGAGATGGACTCCAGTCATCCATATGGGTCCTTTCCAACTCAGGATATTCTATGAATCTATGAAAAACATAAGAATAATTGAAATATTTTGCCCTAGATTTGTGTTTCACTGCTGCACAAGCTGACTGATTTTAGTTATAATGGTGTTAAAAAAGTGATAACACTATCAACAATGGGAGTAGACTTCATTTGTTACACAGATACCACTGCCTGATAGAGGCCCTACTTTACTCTCAATTCATTTCCTTTGTTTGAGCTACGCAAAAATTGAGCACAAATTTTACCTTGATAAATGCTTGCTTCTTTTTCTGAAAGCCTTAAACTCAAACTTCCAGATTGTCTCACGAAGTATGCAATGCTCTCAATGCACCCCCCAGCCAGTGGGACTGGTGACATTGCCTTCAGTTTTAGCTGTCTCCCACTCATAAAGCACAAAAATATAATTAGTATATCACTCAGCACTCAATGGTATGTTCTTTATGTTCATGTAATTTATCTCCAATTTGTCAAAGCTCCTGTCAAATTGCCCATCGCTACATGGTGCCTTATTCTAGGTCTGTCCATTGACATGAAAGTCTTAAAACCAGGCAGATGGTTTTGTGAAGTAAAGACTGTTTTGCCTCAAGCAAGAAGATTGTAGATTAAAAGAAAGGTTAATTCAAAAATAATTCAAGGTAAAGATAAAAATTTGACAGATGCGTGCAGTTCTTTCGCCAATCCCTTTTTCCATCATGTCACTGTAGTATTTATACATTCTAGATCATACCTATGTGAAAGTGTACAAAATTTATCATGGGAGCAAGGATCTGAAATTAATTCCTAATCAGCAAAGAGTATCCTGGCAACATTGCTAGCCTAAATTCCCTTAGCCCACAGGCCACGAGTAACCCCCGCAGCTCTGCTTTCAAAGTCCTCTGAGCAGATATTGTCAAGACTTTGTGGTATAGATTATCTGGTTTGGCAGTATCACATTCCGCTTATGTGGAATGTCAGTGTAGGCTTGTGAAATAATCTTTAAAAAGCAAATTAATTTTTAGAAAAATGCTATCTTCCAAAGGAATGTAATCAAGATGTCACATGGGAAATTGCAATGCCTCCTGGTTTCAGAAGGGTAGTGAACAGAAGAACAATCTCCTTTGTATCTGTCAGTTTTATGTCAAGTTCTACCTGTATAATTAAAAGAAAACCCCAAACTGGTAAGATATCTTGTGCCTATCTATTCTGGTGGGAGAGAAAGAAGCAGGTAATGTTCTAACAGAGTAACAAATCAAAATGTTATTCCAAATTTGCCCAGTTGTGTCCTGCTCGTGCCCAAAGGGCCAGTACAAACATTTATGACTTAAAAGCATACCTAAGACTAGGGCTCCTTTTACTAAAATAGACATTAAATGAATGGTTGCAATGAGAAGTTATGAATGAACTTTGCAGAGTTTGAATGTTTTGTTTAAATAATTATGCACATCTGGCAGTTAACTATAGCACCATCATACCAGGAGATTTCACTTTGAAGCAAGATGAACATTTTTGTAATAACTGGATCTTGGATGTGAAAAAAAAAAAGATTCCTCTACTTCATGCTGCAAGATGTCTTAGAAATGTCTCCAGCACAGCCTTTTCCATGGCATTCTGGCATTATTTTAGAAGTGTTTTATATGTCTATAGTTCTATTTTAGAATTGTTTCAAATAAGCCAAACAACACTTAACAAAACAAGATAATTTGTGACATATGTTCTTTGTGACTATGTCTCAGATTTAACTACAACAATTTTGACACAGCTAAAACAAAGTTTTTTGATAAGGATTTCTCTACATCCATATCTCAGGTTTCCCACTGTTTTGTCTCAGGACAAGGAGATGACCTGTAGAACATCATTTCACTACCAGCAGCTGAGGCCCAGGATTTAGGGCTGCTGGACAGGGCTCCCACAGCTTTGTAGTGCCCACCTGGTTTACCCACTGTCTATGGCATCAAAGCAGTTTGTGTACAAAAATTGCAGTAGAGATAAAACTGGCACCCAGCCCTGCCAGGGAGCATAGACCCAAGGTTAAGGACAAACAGGAAAATTCCTTTGGATTTGGCTCAAGCCACTTACCTGCGAGATCTTAAACCAAACCTCAAGCACAGCTATTAGAAAGAGACACACCCCAAATAGCCCAAGCTTTGTGTTCAGAAGTGATGAATTTTCCTGGAGCCTCAGTGCCTTAGCTATGCAAGCCACATTTTGCAATGCTGAACCAAGAACTAAATACCTTTTCAAAGCACAGCCTCAGAACTGAAACAAGCATGAAACTGGTGAGATCTATAAGCCTCAACCTTTTTTTTTTTTTTTAACTTTCCTTTATGACCACAAAAATTATTCTTATCCTATCACAAGATGCTGGTTCCTCCACTTGTCTCAGTTTCATTTGTATCACTGTCATACAATTACCAGGTGACTTCCCTAGCCCAGATTTAGGGACTAGGTCCTTCCATCCTGTGCCAGAAGATTTTTGAACTCCAGTGTTTGCAGAGGTTGTTTCTGCAGTCAGGCATAGCTAATGGTAGCTATTCTAAAACAGCCAACATCTGTTTCAGTACTTTTAACTCAATTTTATCAGCCACTCCATGTCCACCATTCTTGTTTTCTCCTGCTGTCATTTTATAGGCTATTTTCTCAATTTTGCTTTTGCAAATATTGCTCTGATTGAGACTAGATAAGTGAACACATGCAATTGGCAGTGCCACTAAGGAGCAACGTTTCATCCAGCTTACAGAGGTTAATACTCGGGCTTTAACGCAACAGAACTGCGACTTCTGTAGCTTTAAGAAAGCTGTCCATGCTAACCTTAGTTTTTCCTTTCAGCATGACTTCTAATTTGATCAAACCCTGTAAGTATCTAGTGTGAAACAGATGGTGTGTGTTTGGGAAAGTTTAAAAAGGGAGCATAATATACTCCCTTTGGCGGGCGACTCTAAAATGCATCTGTTCTCTCTGCAGCGAGGCTCCTCTCGCTACTGCAGGCAGGCGCTGCGAAAGCCTCCCCACGCCGCGCTCGCTCTGTGCCGGCTGAATCACTCTGTTCCCGTTCCGTTCAGGGCCTGGGTCCCTTTGGAACTGAATGCTAATCAAGGCAGGATTTTTTTTTTTTTTTAATAAAGGACAAACATTAACAAAATGAGGGCTTTCAGAGAGCTCTTTCATTCGCGGCCTGGGGATTGAGGTTTAGAAATGTTCAAGATGCTCTGTGTGAAAAGCACTGATGAAAACTGCAGCAGGTTTTAGATCAGGGGTGAGCAGCCCGTGGCCCACACAGCCGTGTCAGACACGGAGCAGCAGCGGGGAGATGTGACTTATCTGGGAGTTAACAGTGCCCACCTTATAACACCCACCAAAACCCGAGTTCAGCAAGAGCAAGGAGCTTAACAGATGCCAATCACCAGACTGAGGGGCGACCCTACATCAAGTGCCTCCTGACACACATCACTTTCTCACGGCAGAAAAAAGAAAAGCAATACAGGTGGGCAGTCCCACCTTTTAAAACGGGAAATCTGCATTAAAATGGTTGCAAAATTATTTCTTAGCTCAGAAAGGCAATGCCTGTGAATTTGCTCTGGAGTCCAGGCTGGGGATCAGGTGACTCAGTGGGTTAAATCAACATTCATGCTGACATTGATTTGGTTTCCTTTGTATCATCCATCAGAGATATGGTTTTAAAACTTAACCCCACACACATAGCACCGGTGCAATAGTAAATCAGAGCCTGGCTTAAGCTGTCAACAAAAGTATTTTTGGGGTCTAGTCACGAAGATGGGGAAGTGCACAACACGTAAGCTTTAAGGAAATTACTAGCCAAGAACACTAAGATCTCATCAAAAATCACCTTTGCTTTAAAACACTGATGAGTCATGAGCAACACCCTGTGATTATCCAGACTTCGTGCTTGCTGCACAGACACTGGCCTTAGAGAGAAACTGGAGCTGTGATTCCAACTTCACTACTAGAGAAACAACACACAGATCAGGAAAGGAGTCTGAGCCAGAGACTAACAAAAAGAGCTGAACTACTCTATATCCACAATGCAATTCATTCTATCCAACCTCTCTCAATCTTTTTTTTCTTTCCAGTGATTATACACCACTGTTATGTGAGGAAATCACTTGGACCCAGGATTCACCTATTTTATTTCCAGTATTTTGGGGCTTATTTTTATCAACAATTGCCCACTGGCCAAACAGATTTACACCTCTGTTCATAAGCAAAGCAATTTCAGGTACTGATCCTGGAAAATCTTAATTGTTTTGGGCATTTCAGTATGATGCATCTTTAAAAATCAAATCACTGCAATGCTCTTTGAGACCATAAATATATTATTGTATTTCTGAACTCTGCTAGTTCTAGCGACATATTTTGATTTCTGACATTTCAAATTGGCTCTTTTCATCTGTTAAATTTAAACCAAAGGTAGAGGAACCAAAAGCTAAATCTCAGCAGCACTTCAGGGTAGTAATAATCTTGTGAAATGACCTCTTGGTTCCTGTATTCCCCCAATACCATTTTTCAAAAGTCACTTTTTAAGGTAATATAAAAATTTAATTAAAGTTAATGAATTGCTTTGAGACTGCCAGATTAATACAAAAAACACAGTCAATGAAAAAGTGTTTTCGATACTGAAGAAAATTCAGAAACATTAACAGACAAGGAGGAAAGACCCATTGTAAAAATTCAGGGCAAGTATAGGGGCATTTCTTTAAATAAAACAGATTTTATTTTCATCTTCAATTTTCAGAATAAAAGGTTGGCCATAGGATGCACAGATGCTACTCAGATATACAATATATTAACCAAACTTCATAGAAAGTAGTTGCCACATAGATTGTTTCATTAATCTGAATGATTAAGCATTTTATATTATCACTTTTTAAAAGCATAAAGCAATTAAAAAGTAATGGGACATTCTGGAAAATGGAATTCTTTACTGCATACTGTAAACCCCAGTCTCACTTGTTATAAATACTTAAACAGAAAAAAATAAACTTTATTATTTAAAGGCAAATAAAGCTACGCTTCTCTCTCAAACTGGAAAGTCCCAAAGGCTTTATATTCTAAAGTCTTTCCTCTAAAAGATTTTTCCAATTTATTTTCAAAATAGAAACCAGCAGGACAAAGGACTAAAGGGTCCCCATGGAATGGAAGTGTAGGAATGATCTTCCTTTTCACTCTACTCAGATTTGTTTAACTACAAAATTGTAACACATTTGGCCACAACTGGGAAGAATTCCACTTAGCTAACATCTTGCTGTCCATGACCTCGTGGTCAGTACAAAACTAAACAAAATTAATTCAATACTTTTGGCTAACTACATTCCAATACAAGAATTACAGAATTTCATCAAGCTAGAATACATAATCAAATGCACAAACCACAGACAACTAAGCTGATTCTTCAGCCATCTGCACTGGCACTGAGACAACTGCTCACCTTTGGCAGCAAAGAAAGCCACAGAGCCAGGGGGAGGCCCAGGGCTCTCCACTTGCAGCTGGGAATGTGTCACCTGGGCAAGGTCCCAGGAGGGAAAGAGACCTGCAATGCAGACTGGCATCTCTGCCCCTCTCCTCTCACAGGGCTGGGCACTGGGGAAACCCTGCCCTACTCAGCTGACAGAGCTCTGTGTGTCAGGGACAAGAAGGCTGAGAGATGTCCATACCATCAGCCCTTGAGCAGGGCTTGTGTTGATCAGGATCCAGGTGAAGACAGGAGCAAACCAGAACTTACTGTTTTCCAGTTAAGCATCGTATGCAACCCTGATGATAAAGACCTAGGTAATAAAAAGGTCACTGATCAGATCCATAGTTTAAAATGAGTTTTGCATAAAGTGACACACATGTAAACATTAGTTTTCTGATGCATACCGTGACTGCGATAGCACTGACATTTTGCTAGAGCTATTTTCAAACATTTGTTGTTTGTTCACCACAAAGGAATACTGGGGAGCTTGTTGTGAGTGAGTGAAACATCTGGGGAAATGTTGCATCTCCAATCAAAGCCAGCAGAGTAGAACAGCAGGCACATTTTATGCACAGGTTTAGACGTTTATCAATAACTCTGTTATGTGACTGGTGCTCAGTGTTACTCAGGCATGATGCTAACAAACCTCTTAATAGACTAGGATTAAAAGTCAAATGCTCAAGGAGTATATTTGTAGCTGCAGTAACAGAACAAATTGCATAATTTTAAAGTCTTTGGCAAAAGGAATTCTCTCAAACCACAATACATAGACACAACCTGAATATAATTTGGCTTTAATTGTAGCTGCAGTAGTAAGCACTATATGAAGTTTATTAATCTCTGCCATAGGTCTGTAAGTTCCAAATGTAGACTTTACTTTTGAAAAGATGAATCAACTAGAATAAAACCAAATGCAAAATGTAAAATCTCCATTTTGTATATACTAGCAGCATCCAAAAAAAATTGAGGAAGCAAAAATAACCAAGCACAAAAACCATCACATTTAAAAATGTAAAACCATTGACAGCACAAGCTAAACCTTTAAACATGATAGATAATTACATAGCATTTGAATGCTGATTATTAATTTGGATTCTGTACTATGCTTGTAGCTAAAAATTACTCTGGCATTAAAACCAGAGCTAAGCCCAGGCAAATAGTGTGTTATTTTTACAGAATATTTATGTTTGATTACAATGCCAGAGGGAGAAGGAAATACAGACAGAATGGCCATGCCTACACCTCTCACACAGCAACAAACAAGTGGCCAATAGCTCCTCCAGCACTCCAGATGTTCAGGTGCCAGACCTCATGATGCTCCTGAAGGAAACCTGCTCCCAAGCTCTGCAGTTGGGGAACTCGAGCACAGGCACAGCCAGAAAAAGATAGCAAATGCTGTCTCTGCCCACAGAACTGAGGCTGTCAGGAACCTTTCTTGCAACAAGATCTCAAACACTTTTCCTAGGATAATTCTTACTCTACTGTGAAAGACCCATACAAGAAAAATCCACGTGTTGATTAAGCTGTTCATCCAGAAGACAGAAGTAAGAACTCAGGAGTAAGAATTTCTGCTTCTCCTGACTTGGGCCTAGACTAGAAATAGCTTTTGACTCATTAAGTTTCTAATGACTAAAGGTGACACATTATTGATATCATTTCATAATTTTCTCAAAATATGAGGACGAATTATTTCTTCTGTTATTGGAAAGCTGTTTAAAAACCTCTCTCCTCTGGTATTCAGAAATCTTCTAATTTCTAGTCTAAATTTATTCATTGACAGTGTTACCCATGTGGTTTTAGTTTAATGCCAAATTTTCCTCTTGGATATCAATCCTAAAATATATTACTAGGGTAAATTTTACCCTTTCTCTGACTACACTTTACTGGAATAAACAAAAAAGCTCTTCTGTGTGATTGCTCTTTTCTTCCCTGACCTTCTCTGTACCTGTGCCAAGGGTAGTCACCTTTTACGAAAATAGATAGTAAAAAACATACACAGTACTGCACAGAGTATACTTTGGCTTTAATAAATATATATCATACCCCAGCTCAGCCCAGAGAATGACTTCTTGAGTACTCAGAGGAGAAAGACAAGGCACACATGGACAAATTTACATTCTTTCTATGAGTAATTCCAAGCCAACAGTCCACCTTCTTCATTGGGTATAACATATAATAGTTCCCTATAATGAGACAGTCATTTGATCCACAAAAGCCACACTAAGAAGTGTATAGGTGTAAAAAAGAATAAGGTTTTTTTGCATAAAGTACAAACTGGGCCTATGTTATTTCATTCCTCCTATCCTGACCCCAGTACTAATTTAAAGGGTGACTGTCTAATCATCTAAGAAGGCTGAAGTGGGAGGTATTGAAAATATATTTTAACTAGATCTTGAATGACCAAAAATACAAATTGGCCCGAATTTGACTTTCAACAGACGGAAAGGAATCCAGTTAATGCTGGATCAACAGAGAAATATATTTAGAAATACAACAGAAAAAGGCCCAGTAGATCAAGGACCTTTTGAATCTCCTTGCTTTCATTCCTATACATGCATAAAAGCATCCTGCACACTTGACTTTTTTTTTTTTTTTTTTTTTT